>JAWQFJ010002136.1:63803-76303 GCA_034096865.1 Theodoxus fluviatilis | reverse complement strand
TGGCATCTAAATTAGCTATATTGAACGTAGAAGATTAGAGTTTGCAATAACTCTTAGAAATTACAATTTACTTCCCTTACTGCACACTGAGGCCTAACTACTCTAAGAAATGAACCACTCTCCCCCTGCCTGTGGACAAACACTTCAGTCTCTCGAGCCACGCCACCTCTGACATGCTCGTCAGTGCGATCAGTGCTGGACTGACGTGTTGTATCCTTGCACAAAATCAGACTGGACCGAGAGAGACCGTTTCTAGTGACGATGACGTAATTAAGAAAGTGACGTAGGACAGAAACTAGGACAGTTGAAGAAAGTGACATCAAAGATTATTTGGTGACATCAAGAATAAACCAAGAAACCAAGAACTGAGATCTGTTTGTCAGATTTGTGCGTGCAACAGTGTGCAACACAACATGACGGACCTACAGCGACGCACAGAGGCTGAGCTTACACTCACTCCGAAATTCCGAACCCACGAGAGCGGCCTCAAAAGAAGACATGAGACTCTTGAGTCACTGCCGATGAAGCTGTCCTCGCACGCACCTTTAGTGCTGACCCTGCTGTGGCGGCTCCCTCCCTGTGCCGTCTGTGCAAAACTCCCTTTCGGCCTCCCTCACTGAACTTTCCTCACTAAATAAATAGCGTGAACGGACAGAAAGAAACAAAGGAAGGAAAGTTATGCAATTATCCATACGACACTCAATCTGTGGTAGGTGCGTGGCTGTCGAGCATGGCAGTCGATGTTGTAGCGTGGATGGGATATCGAGAGGACAAGTTGGGCCGGTGACTTTTCTAACTTCTTTATTCCCTTCTTTACATGGCAGCGTACAAGGGCACACAACACAAACCGTGTCCACTCCCTCCTCTGTTCCCTGCCGACTCCCCGCTCCTTCCTTCTCTCCCCCTCCCACTCTCCCCCTGGCCCCACCCCTCGTTCTGAATGGCTGAGAGAGTCCTAGAACCTCTGACCAATTAGAGATTCCTTTAACTTTCACACTCCAACCCCCCACAGGTGCCAAGCAAAGCCCCAGATGTTCTGAACAGAACTCCATTCTCCCTCTGATTGACAGGGCTTGTCCCTTGTTCCCAAAAGCACCATCGCTCCTTCTATAATCATTCTTTGATATCCCGACGTAAATTCCTTTACAAAGGGCTCCCACGTAATACAACGCTACAGAACTACGGAATTCCCAGTACACGAATGCATACTAGGGATACTGCAAGAAAAGAACCTACTAATAGAATTATGCAATCGTTGGCTCTACAACTGGGAGGAGAAGCCGTTTGATTTTCACTACTGGTGAACGAGAAAGGCTAAACAGCAAGCGCTGCCCGTACCCTACTACACCCGCCCCGCCCTTTATCTGCCACGCCCTCGTGGCAGGCCACGCCCTCGTGGCAGGCCACGCCCTCGTGGCAGGCCACGCTAAGGTTCCCTGGGGGTCTGGGTACTCTTCCACCGTTTATAATCCGTCCATTATCAACAGATTTGCCTCCTCCTCGGTGGGCTATGAACTGTTAGTTCGCTGGTCTGGCACACTACTACTACTACTACTACTACTACTACTACTACTACTACTACTACTACTACTACTACTACTACTACTGCCACCACTGCCACCACCACCACTACTACTACTACTACTGCTACTGCTACTGCTACTACTGCTACTACTACTACTACTACTACTACTACCGCTACTACTACCACTACTGCTGCTACTACTACTACTACTACTACTGCCAACCACTGCCACCACCACCACCACTACTACTACTACTACTGCTACTGCTACTACTACTACTACTACTACTACTACTACTACTACTACTACTACTACTGCCACCACTGCCACCACCACCACTACTACTTCTACTACTGCTACTGCTACTACTACTACTACTACTACTACTACTACTACTACTACTACTACTACTACTACTACTACTACTACTACTACTACTGCTACTACTACTACTACTACTACTGCCACCACCACCACTACTACTACTACTACTACTACTACTACTACTACTACCACTGCCACTGCTACTACTACTACTACTACTACTACTACTACTACTACTACTACTACTACTACTACTACTACTACTACTACTACTACTACCGCTACTACTACCACTACTGCTGCTGCTACTACTACTACTACTACTACTACTACTACTACTACTACTGCCACCACTGCCACCACCACTACAACTACTGCTACTGCTACTACTACTGCTACTACTACTACTACTACTACTACTACTACTACTACTACTACTACTACTACTACTACTACTACTACTACTACTACTACTACTACTGCTGCTGCTGCTGCTGCTGCTACTACTACTACTACCACTGTTACAGCTGCTGCTGCTGCTACTACTACCTTTGCAATCACTACTTCCGATGCTACTACTACTACTACTACTACTACTACTACTACTACTACTACTACTACTACTACTACTACTATTACCACGACCACAATCAACATCATCACCACCACCACCACCATTTCTACTGCTGCAATAACGACAACAATAACGACAACAAGAACAACAACAACAACTACTACTACTACAACAACAACTACTACTACTACTACTACTACTACTGCTACTACTACTACTACTACTACTACTACTACTACTACTACTACTACTACTACTACTACTATTACTACTACTACCACCACTACTACTACTACCACCACCACTACTACTACCACCACAACTACTACTACCACCACTTATACTACAACTACTACTACTATTACTACCACTATTACCACTACTACTACTACTACTACTACTACTACTACTACTACTACTACTACTACTACTTTTACTACTACTACTACTACTACTACTACTACTACTACTACTACTACTACTACTACTTCTACTACAACTCCTGCTATTCCTGCCACCACCACCACTACTACTACTACCACTAGTACTACTACTACCACTACTACTACTACTACTACTACTACTACTACTACTACTACCACCACCACCACTACTACCACCACTACTACTACTACTACTACTACTACTACCACTAGTACTACTACTACTACTACCACTACTATTGCTACTACTGCTGCTACTACTACTACTACTACTACTACTACTGCTGGTACTACTACTACTACTACTACTACTGCTGGTACTACTACTACTACTACTACTGTAGTTTATTTACGCACATACCTTCCCTTGACAGGCAAGCTCGTGGCGTTTACAATCCAAAGAATCAACACTCATACAACCGCTCAACACCACATTCCTTCAAAAACTCACACACTACACACATAAACAAAAAAACAAAAACTAAAATCCAATAGAACAAACTATACAATATACACAGCACTTGCAGGCAAGGTCAAGTAAGGCGAAGCAGCTCAGCAGGAAAGGCAGATCAGAGGAGGGAGACTCTTCCAGGGGCCTGTTCAAGAGGCCTACCGGTACGTACCGGTTGATACCGTTCGTCTCTTGAACGACTTGGTACGGCTACCGGTATCGACCGGTACGTACCGCGCCGGAACGCTGTTGCGCCTGTATAACCAAAATGGCTGCCTTCGGGGAAAGGAAGAAAGTCGTCATCACAAATATGCGCTGTGGCACGCATTTCGACCTGTGATTATTACCCAGCCTAGGCGAGACGTTACAAGAAGTTAGGCTGATATTGTACTTTTCTTTTTTAAAAGAATAACTGCTCTGAAATAATTACCGGGCAAGATGTGAGCAAACATTTCCACGACAGATAGCGAAACAACTTTAAGGGAAGCAACTCTTATATCTTACATTAGCTCTTTGTTGTGTAATCTCCCTTGAAGTGAGCATCGAACTATTCTTGCTTACACCAAGTTAGCACTGTCGTTTTGACATAAATTTCTATTCGAGCGATGCCGAGCATTCATGCACAGCTACAACTGAACGTATTTCATCAGCTTCCACAAGGAACGAGCAGTCTGCAGCTGCTGGTTTACTCATTTGGTTGAGAAGCGCAATCCGCGACGATGAGAAGGCATCGCGGAAGCCATCTTGGCTACCGTTCGGTCATAACGAGTCGTTCAAGAGTGCACATTGGTTGCTCGGCTACCGGTCGGCTACCGGTAGGTCGTCTTGAACGCACGGCAGGTTACAGGTCCAATATAGGAGAAGGCACGCTGTCCTTGAGTTTTCTTGTTACGGCGGGGGACCTTAAGCATTCTAGAGTCAGCAGCTGAGCGTAGAGATCTGGAGGGCGTGTAGACTGTAAGAATTTCTGTAAGAGCGTGTGGTGTGGTGTTGTTGATGACCTTGAAGCACAAAGTAGCAAGTTTATAATCTATCCTCTGAGAGATGTGGAGCCAGTGAAGTGTATGTAGGAGTGGAGAGACATGGGTACGCTTGGGACATTAAAAAAACTAGCCTAGCAGCACACTTCTGAACTTTCTGGAGTTTGTTAAGCAGAGTGTCGGGGATGCCAGCGAGAAGAGAGTTTCCATAGTCGAGACGAGACAGAACAAGTGATGTGATGAGCGTTTTGGTGGCCTGCTGAGAATGATAATGACGAATGGTACTAATTTTCCTTAACTCATAATATGCTAACTGACAGACTTTGTTGACATGAGCTCTCATTGACAGATTATCGTCAAACATGACGCCTAAATTTCTAACAGACTGAGAGAAGTCGATGTCACTGTGACCAATGGTTAGTTTGAGGGCCTGATCCGATTCGCCTTCGCCACCCACCAGGAGTGCTTCAGTTTTTGAGTCATTGAGTTGGAGCTTGTTCAGGGTCATCCACCGTTTCACGTCAGAGATACAGTGTTCGCTGGTAGAAAGAAGAGAGTGGATTTGACTGGGATGGGAGGAGCTGTAGAGCTGGGTATCATCAGCAAATTCACTGTGAGAGACTGAATGACTATCAATTACATTGGAGAGTGGTTGGGTGTACAGTAGAAACATCAGAGGACCCAGAACAGAGCCCTGAGGGACTCCGTAGTTGAGAGGTGTAGGATCAGAAGCAAAACCCGAGATCGAAACAGTCTGTCTACGTTCTGAGAGATATGAATGCAGGAAGGAAAGTGCTAAGTTCTCAAGGCAACAAGAACTTTCCTTCGAATGAGCCATGAACATTTTCAGAAATTGTTGCAGCTGGTTGGGCCTCAATTAATTAATCAATTTAATCTGAACAGTATTTTCATAACACAGATGCAATTTAAATGTATCGTATTCATGGTATCAGACAACACTAGCTTTGTACACAATGTCAACATATGCTTCGGCGTGTAGATGCGTCGACCTCCATTTCCATTTTTAAAATATAGGAGCTTTCACGACCTATTGATGCATTCAACACACAGCTTTGATAAATTAATGCTGTTCATGGCTTACATTTTCTTTGGATGGGTTTCTAGAATCCCCAAATACAGCGTTTTCTGTGCGAACCGTAGACATGTCCACCATTTAATTGTGCAATAGTCGCGAGAACGCGAGAACGAGGCTCTAAAGTCGCCCGGTGATTGGTGGATTCACAGAGAGTGGCACGACACTGCCCCCAAAACTAGAACAGGTTTAAACACGAGCAACTCAGTTGCTGGTGGCGTGGAAAGTTGCTTGGAATGCCAGTTGCTTTCAACCGACATCGCACACGAAGCAATGTATGGCGAGCAATCGAGTTGCTCGAGTGGAGTTGCCTCGTGTGCGAAGGCCTTTACGAATCGCATGATGAGACACCGTCGGCATATTCTCATCCCCAACCCACAAAGGAAATTCAATCCAGAAATCGAAGTACAAGTATTTTTGTTTTATCTTTACAAATTGCATAATGAAGGGTGTTGAAACACTGTACCCAGTATTCGGTGCTTAGCCAGCATTGGGCCAGCATTGGGCCGGCATTGGGCCAGCATTGGGCCGGCATTGGGCCGGCATTGGGCCAGCATTGGGCCAGCATTGGGCCGGCATTGGGCCAGCATTGGGCCAGCATTGGGCCAGCATTGGGCCAGCATTCAGGCCAGCATTGGGCATGCATGGGCCGGCATTGGGACAGCATTGGGACAGCATTGGGACAGCATTGGGCCGGCATTGGGCCGGCATTGGGACAGCATTGGGCCAGCATTGGGTCAGCATTGGGCCAGCATTGGGACAGCATTGGGCCAGCTTCAGGCCAGCATTGGGCATGCATGGGCCGGCATTGGGACAGCATTGGGACAGCATTGGGACAGCATTGGGACAGCATTGGGCCGGCATTATGACGGCATTGGGCCGGCATTGGGACAGCATTGGGACAGCATCGGGCTGGCATTAGGAGGTATTGGGCGGCATTGGGACAGCATTGGGACAGCATTGGGACAGCATTGGGCCGGCATTGGGACAGCATTGGGACAGCATTGGGCCGGCATTGGGACAGCATTGGGACAGCATTGGGACAGCATTGGGACAGCATTGGGACAGCATTGGGACAGCATTGGGCCGGCATTGGGCCGGCATTGGGACAGCATTGGGACAGCATTGGGCCGGCATTGGGACAGCATTGGGACAGCATTGGGACAGCATTGGGCCGGCATTGGGACGGCATTGGGACAGCATTGGGACAGCATTGAGACAGCATTCTCCCCAGGAAATAGGAATCCCAGTATGGCTTCGATCCTCTCACACAGAGGACGAGTTGGGGGAGCGAGGGAGCGTGTTATTAGAAAATAGGAATTGAGGGGGGGGGATGGAAGAAGGGAGATCGAGAGGAGAGGGTGTGGGTGAGGGAGGTAGGGGGAAGGAGGTGGGGAGATGGGGGTGTGAGGAGGGAGGTGGAGGGATGGGGGTGTGAGGAGGGAGGTGGAGGGATGGGGGTGTGAGGAAGGCGGTGGAGGGATGGGGGTGTGAGGAGGGAGGTGGAGGGATGGGGGTGTGAGGAGGGAGGTGGAGGGATGGGGGTGTGAGGAGGGAGGTGGAGGGATGGGGGTGTGAGGAGGGAGGTGGAGGGATGGGGGTGTGAGGAGGGAGGTGAAGGGATGGGGGTGTGAGGAGGGAGGTGGAGGGATGAGGGTGTGAGGAGGGAGGTGGAGGGACGGTGTTGGAGGGAGGGAGATCGAGAGGGTGGGTGGGTGATTGGGTGAGGGAGGTAGGGGGAAGGAGGTGGAGGGATGGGGGTGTGAGGAGGGAGGTGGAGGGATGGGGGTGTGAGGAGGGAGGTGGAGGGATGGGGGTGTGAGGAGGGAGGTGGAGGGATGGGGGTGTGAGGAGGGAGGTGGAGAGATGGGCGTGTGAGGAGGGAGGTGGAGGATGGTGTTGGAAGGAAGGAGATCAAGAGGGTGGGTGGGTGGGTGAGGGAGGTAGAAGGAAGGAGGTGGAAGGATGGAGGTGTGAGGAGGGAGGTGAAGGGACGGTGTTGGAAGGAGGGAGATCAGGAGGCGGGGATGCGTGGGTGAGGGAGGTAGAGGGAAGGAGGTGGAGAGATGGAGGTGTGTGGAGGGAGGTGTGAGAAGGGAGGTGGTGGGATGGTGTTGGAAGGAGGGAGATCGAGAGGAAGGGTTGGATAGATGATACTCAATCGATATGGCAGGTTCGCACCTCTTTTTTTAAAATAAACTAATGGCCTTCTCAAACATGGCAAGACATCCGGCAACTGTACCATTTCCAATCGAAATGTCGCGCTCGAAAGTCGCAAAAAAAAGATAATGGATGTTCTCACACGTGGCACTTTTTCTCTCCTCAAATATCCATTTCCGTTGGAAATATTCCATTTGCATTGGAAATATCCCATTTGCATTGGAAATATCCCATTTGCATTGGAAATATCCCATTTGCATTGGAAATATCCCATTTGCATTGGAAATATCCCATTTTCATTGGAAATATCCCATTTCCATTGGAAATATCCCATTTCCATGCCCCAAGTGCAGTTTTCTGTCGAGTTTCCAAAGAATAGGAACACGTTATATTTTTTCATGTCCGTCAGCTGTTTCATCGTACAGCCAATCAGATGGGTATATTGCTGCTTGTGACACAGCAGTAAAGTTGCATTCTAGTCCACTAGAGATGGGTATATTCCTGCTTGTGACACAGCAGTAAAGTTGCATTCTAGTCCACTAGAGATGGGTATATTCCTGCTTGTAACACAGCAGTAAAGTTGCATTCTAGTCCACTTGACTTACTTGACTTAGTCCTCTTCGCTCCGGTCGGAGCATAGGGCCTTCACTGCAAGTCTCCACCTCTGTCGGTCTTGGGCTGCCCTCTTCGCCTCTCCCCATGTCATCCGGACTGTCCTCAGCTCTGCCTGTAGGGTTCTTTTCCAGGTCAGTGCTGGTCGACCACGCTTCCGTTTACCCTGGGGGTTCCAGTCCAAGGCGTGGCGTGGAATGCTGGCATCGTTTCTGCGCAGGGTGTGCCCAATCCACTTCCATTTCCTTCTTTGGATGGCGTTGACGATCGGCTCCTGCCTGGTACGTTGCCAGAGTTCTTTGTTGGAGATTCTTTCTGGCCATCTGATACGCAGGATCTGGCGGAGGCAGGTGTTGATGAAGACTTGCAGCTTGTGGCCGATGCTCTTGGTATGTCTCCAGGTTTCAGATCCGTAGAGCAGCACAGATTTAACATTTGTGTTGAAGATCCTCAGTTTGGTGTGACGGCTGAGGCTCTCATTTCTCCACACTGGTTTCAGGGTGACGAAGGCGTGTCTTGCTTTGCCTATCCTGGCTCTCACGTCTTCATCTGTCCCTCCAGTCTTGCTGACCACGCTGCCCAGGTACGTGAAGCGTTCGACATCTTCTATGGCTTGACCATCAATGGTGATGGGAGCTTCCCTGGAGGCGCTCACCCGGAGGCTCTTGGTCTTGGGGACGTTGATCTCCAGTCCTGTTGTCTTGGCAATGTCGTGCAGCCTCTCCATCTTTGCTTGCATGTGCCCATGGGTGTGTGACAGGAGGCCGATGTCATCTGCGAAGTCCAAGTCTTCCAGTTTGCCAGTGAGTGTCCACTGAATGCCCCGTGGTTGGTCCGTAACAGTCTTCATCACCCAGTCGATCACCAGGGAGAAGATTAAAGGAGAAAGTAGACATCCTTGTCTCACTCCGGTGTTGACGTCAAATGGCGGCGACAGATCAGTGTTGTGCACAACTCTGCAGCTGGTGCCTTCATAGAGGTTCTGGATTACGCTGACGATCTTCTGAGGGATGCCATAGTGTCTGAGGATTCTCCAAATGGTTGCCCTATCCACCATGTCAAAGGCTTTCTTGAAGTCCACAAAAATTGACATAGAGTGGTGACTGCCATTCCAGCGACTGTTCAATGATGATCCTGAGGGTCGCTATCTGGTCAGTGCAGGAACGCCCAGCTCGGAATCCTGCTTGCTCTTCCCTCAGTCTGGTGTCGACGGCGTCCTTGATTCTCTCGAGGATCACCCTGGTGAAGACTTTTCCCGGGAGTGACAGGAGCTGAATTCCTCTCCAGTTCTGGCAGTTGCTGAGGTCTCCTTTCTTCGGGATTTTGACAATGTGTCCGGTCTTCCATTCTTCTGGCACTTCCTCCCTCTCCCAGACTTCCTTCAGCAGGTCGATCATGATGTCCGCTGTGGCTCCAGGATCTGCCTTCAGGGCCTCAGGTGGGATGTTGTCTGGTCCTGGTGCCTTCCCACTCTTTATCTTCTTGATGGCGCTGATCACTTCTGCTCTGGAGATTGGGTCCAGACTGACATCAAGGTCCTCTCCTTCCTCAACCATGGAGGGGTTTCCAACAAGTGTGCCGTTGAGGAGGCTGGCAAAGTGCTCCTTCCACCGATCCAGTTGGTCTGCTGCCTTGCTGAGAACGTTTCCATCGCTTCCACGGACCGGTCTGTTGGTGTTCGTCTTCCTCTTAGAGAGCTGTCGTGTGATGTCATATAGGGTCTTCATGTCGTTCTTCTCCGCTGCCTCTTCTGCTTCAGTAGCAAGTTTATCCACCAGCTCCCTCTTGTCTCTCCTCGCACTCCTCTTCACTTCCTTGTTCCTCAGGTTGTACTCTTGCTGAGTCTGCTTTTTCTGTGCTCTGGTTCTGGCGTGGTTGAGTCGCTGCTTGGTGTCTCGTCTCTCCTCAATCTTCCTGATTGTCTCCTCTGAGAGCCAGCTCTTGTACTCCCTTTTTCTGAACCCAAGTAGTTCTTCGGAGGCTGCAATAAATGATTCTAGTCCACTAGAGATGGGTATATTCCTGCTTGTGACACAGTGGTAAAGTTGCATTCTAGTCCACTAGAGATGGGTATATTCCTGCTTGTGACACAGCAGTAAAGTTGCATTCTAGTCCTCTAGAGATGGGTATATTCCTGCTTGTGACACAGCGGTAAAGTTGCATTCTAGTCCACTAGAGATGGGTATATTCCTGCTTGTGACACAGCAGTAAAGTTGCATTCTAGTCCACTAGAGATGGGTATATTCCTGCTTGTGACACAGCGATAAAGTTGCATTCTAGTCCACTAGAGACTTCGCATGCCCACGAAACAGTCTCTAGCACAGTTGACATCACGTGATGGAAGGATTTCGTCCGAAAATTTCAAATGAGGGTCACACGAGAGGCTTGTGGGATAGCCGATCTGCTCCCTGACATACGCCGTTAAAGTAGTTCTAAGACTATTTCGCACAAAACTCATAACATACTTTTGTTGAGGCAATAAACAAGCGTTTATTCGATAAAATAAAATGTTCGTGTTGAAATGAAAACAAGTTTTGACATCTGATTGATTTCTGTTAAAAATTAAGAAAAAACTAGTATCAGAACGAACAATTTTTGGTGCAATGCTGTAATGCAAAGGGTCAAGTCTATTACGCATTCATTTCGAACTGTGCCAGAGTCACTACTGACTCGGGTTCACAGAATGGTAAAGTTGTGTCCATCTACATGTTATTTTGGCGGCTTACCCTCACTCGATTTGAAACTTCTGTGGCATTAACGACTTCAACCGTCAGTTGTAGTGTGTCCTGATGCCTGGAAAGATTTTCTTTTATATCACTGTAACTTTCTCATGGGTGCAGTTTGCTGCAGAAAAACCTGTAGTTCGTCACAAGCTGTGCAGCTGACTCACTGAAGAAGAAAAGCCAAACACTGCTCATGCTGAAGACTGGACAGATGGATGGGTGGATGGAGTTTTAACGGCATGTCAGGCTTTGTAGGCTATGTAAGGCCATTGATCACGAAAAATCGTTAGAGTTGGTTAGATTTATAGCAAGTAAAGTCACGATTTCGCTATCTATTCGTCTCCAATGAAACGTGTATCGAGACGGTGTGGGTGTGGACGGAGAGGGGGGTTCATAACGCTGAAATGGTCGTTGTCACCAACATTCGGCGACACTGTACCCGAGGTACTCTGTCCCCGGGGACAGAGTACCTCAGTTTGAAATCTCGTCCTTACAGTCACGTGACATACCGATGATAGCGCTCAGCTCAGACCGCACCAGCCACTCCGCCTGACTGACTTCGCACGCCCGGGGAGTTATGCTAAGATCCGGCCGCGTTAATGTATCTGCGTTTTGTGACAAACGTCTTGCTCGGCGGTACTGTACTCCATGCACCTTAACGGTCCGCGTGCTTCGGGTGTAATCTTAAGCTAAACGACGTTCCGAATGTTTCCGACTTCGACCATTTCAGCAGCGCCAATAAACGTCCCCGGGGTCAGAGTACCTCGGGTACAGTGTCGCCGAATGTTGGTGACAACGACCATTTCAGCATTATGAACTGATCTAGGATGCAGTTTTACACCCTTGGGTGTTTTCCTTGTTTTGTTTGTGAGGAGCTGGTGGGTGGGGAGTTGTAAATTGACAGGGATGCCACAACCACTGTGAGCACGATGCTGCAGGGAATGTTGGACAGACGTCCGTCAACACGCCAATTCTAGTATGAGTACACGTGGTCTAGTGGTATTGCTGTTACCCACTGTGCGGTGACCCTGGGTTCATTTTCTGGCTGATGCCTTTTTTAATATCCTGCACCCCCACCCCCACCCCCACCCCACCCCATACCCACTCCACCCCCTTCCACCAGTCTTCATTTATCTGTTTTGCCAGACACAAAGAAATTCTTCCGTCCTTTCAACAAAACTTGTCACATGTGAGAAGCCCTTTAGTGTGTACAGATGTGGCAGCAGTTATACATGTCCACCATTTTTCATCAATTCTTTACTACACGTTGTGAACTCTAGTGTACTTTTTCACCTCCTGTAATCTTCTCTACAAACACAATTATGTAACTTTTATTCAATTGTAATTCCATCTGGAAACATTTTCATCTTTGGATAATAGAGTATGGTGAATTTCATGAATTGCCGAGTGGAGATATTGCTAGCACCTGACCATCTGTTTGTCACTGTTTGTTGCATTGGAACTGTTGGTAGCATTTGTCACTGTTTGTCGTATTGGAACTGTTGGTAGCATTTGTCGCTGTTTGTCGTATTGGAACTGTTGGTAGCATTTGTCGCTGTTTGTCGTATTGGAACTGTTGGTAGCATTTGTCGCTGTTTGTCGTATTGGAACTGT
>JAWQFJ010002136.1:30000-63779 GCA_034096865.1 Theodoxus fluviatilis | reverse complement strand
ATTAGGTACCAATGTAAAAGATATATTTGGGTAAATCTAATCTCATCTAAAACATTAAAAATAAATTCTCTTTCTCATCTCATTTCCTTGGCCGCTCTGGCCGTTGGGGGGACATGAGGGACGACGACACGGAGATCCTCCGCCATTCAGGTCTGTTGGTGGCTGTTTTGAGCAGCTCTTTCATGGGGAGGGCCGTCCACTCCTTGACGTTGTCCGTTCAGCTCTTTCTCTGTCGACCACGGCGACGACCGCCCTCTAGTGTGCCCTGCGGTACAGTCTTGCACAGGGAGTCGTGCCTGGTGACGTGGCCAAACCAGGCCAGCTTGCGTCGCTTGATGGTCGCCAGAAGGGGTTCCTGTGGGCCTACAAGTGCTGCTGTCAAGTTCCGCTCCAAGTAGGAGATGTGGAGCAGTCTTCGGAGGCACTTGGACTCAAATGCCTGGATCCTTCCCTCTGTGTCCGCCAGTAACGTCCAGGTCTCACAGCCGTAGAGTAGGATGGAAACCACCAGGGACTTGTAGAGTCTGTACTTGGTGGAGAAGCTGATGGAGTTGCTTCTCAACATCCTGCTCAGTCGGGCCATCGCTGAGGTCGCCATGGCTATTCTTGTGCGGACCTCCACGGTACTGGTGCCATCCTTGGACAGGGTTGCCCCCAGGTACTTGAAGCTGGTGACTTCTAGCTTCTTGCCATTCATGGAGATGTCTGCACTGGTGTCGGTCGTGCTGTTCACCAAAGTTTTTTATTTCTCCGTGCTGACCTCCATCCCACATGCTTTCACTCTGTCTGCAAGTCTGTCGGTGAGGTCTTGCAGTTCACTGTTGCTGCCGCCCATAAGGTCGATGTCATCGGCGAATCTGAGGTTGGATAAAGGCCTACCGCCGATGGAGATGGACGTGTGGTGGGTTTGGAGGGCCGCTGCTGGCGTTCTTGTAAAGTTCCTGGATGACTTGCACCAGCCCTTCCTCTATGTTGAACCCTCTCTTATAAATGCATAAAATCACACAGAGGGAGAGAACAAAATCTTAATTTAATTCTAACATAAATTTTTCTGTCAATGCATAGAAGCAAGGTCCAAAATGACATGATGCAGCCCCCAAGCCACATTGGTAGTCTCGGACAGCTCAAGGCCAACCCTGTGTGTGTTATTGGAGCATTACTCAAAGCCCAGCAGGCAGTAGTCTCTGCCAATGAGGGGATCATTCAGCAACTCTAGTCTTAGGTACAATTGGAAAGGACATCCCAATGAGTGTAGAACCACACTCATGTAACATTTCATAACACATTTGCACACACACAAACTTTGAATGTGTTGCAAATTATGAAATTTGAGTTCACAGGTAAGAGCTACTTACCACAGGTTTTAAAGTCTTCTTACTGTTTCTTTAGCTCACTAATCAAATTGAACACAACCCACAGACCATAGCAAAACCACCCTTTCATCTCCCCTTTATGATGGTGTATGGCAATCCAGTAAGCTGCATGTGATACCAAGCATCAAACAAAGTGTATGGTTTGCATTAATTTCCTCTGATTTGTATATATACTTATGGCAGAATCATTGTTTTATTGACAGAATGCCCCAGAGTCGGACACAGAAAATTGAAGGGCAATGGACATGAAATCTTATTACTGACATTTTCAGGATAAATAAACTGAACAGAAAAAAGGAAGACATCCTAATTTAGACTAGAGGTGTATGTGTTTTTCATTAGTCCTGTTTTGTCTTGCTGACTTGAACTATTTTCATTTTAAAAACAAAATGCTAAAGTGCAGGGCATTAAGCCCCACCACATTTGGATTGGCTCTCAGGTCCCTAGTTATTCGCCTCTAACGAATCGCGTAGGGAGACGCGGTGGGTCAATTCTTACCCCAAACCCACAGGGGAAACCTTCAGTTTAGTCTCTTAACCCTGAGATGGGTTATTTGATGACTTTTGGACAATCTTCCTCCATCGATCTCTATCCTCTGTGGCTTGCCGTTAGTCAGCAAAGGTCAAGCCTGTCCACTCTTTGATGTTGTCTTCCCACCTCTTCTCTGCCTGCCTCTCATTCTCCCACCTGGTACAGTACCTTGCAGGATGGTCTTGGCCAGCCCACTGCCTCTTGACACATGACCGTACCATTTCAGCTTTCTGCTTTTCACAATTGAGAGCAGGTCTTCGTAGTGTCCAAATGCTCTCCTGATCCTGTTGCTGACTTCCTCATTTGTGACATGGTCTTTATATGAGATGTTCAGAATCTTGCTGTAGCATCTCATTTCCAGGGCTTGTATCCGTCTCTGTAGTTCAGATGTGAGTGTCCAGGTCTCGCATGCATACAAGAATACGGAGATGGCCAGCGTGCGCATGAGCCTGATCTTCTACGCGAGAGTGATATTTCTGTCATGCCATATTGGCTTCAACTTTGCCATTGCTGCTGTTGTTTGTGCTATCCTGGACAGTATTTCTGGTTTGGACCCTTCATCAGTCACAACAGATCCCAGGTATTTGAAGTTGTTCACAGCTTCCAGTTTTTGGCCCTTCACTTTGATTTCCATTTTGAAGTCCCGAGGGTTGTTCGTCATCACCTTAGTCTTCTCGGCACTGATCTCCATGTTATATGCCTGCGACGTCTTGTCCAGGTGCTCGACAAGACTAGTCAGCTCCTCTTCACTTCAATTCCTGCTAATCTTACAGGGGGACAAAAGCAGTGACGGTAATTTATGTGTGTCTTAGCCAAAGACTGTTCTAAAATTTCATTTTAAATGTTTGCTGAAATGTTGTGTTTTTGTGTCCCATCCTAACCCCAGCACTGTCCACAAGCGCCTGCCCCTGTCCCTGTCCAGTCACGTTATCCCTGTCCCTGTATCCAGAGACCAGCATGGAGGTTGTGGCAGTACCCGCCACAATGCAGCACGTTCTAGCTGCAACGAATCATGACAGTCACTAATCGAAGTCAGGTACCAGTCCGAGCCAGGGCAAGTCCATCGTCCAAGTCGTTCAACGTCCACCAGATGTCAACAGTTCCGACACTGCCAGCGGTGGTCTACCTCCAGTCCGACCTCCCGAGGGCAACAGCAGTCCAGCCGTGACGATGACCCGCAGCGGCCACAATGTTACCAAACCAATCTGCTTCCAGAATAATAAATTTTTTAGAACGTTTCAAGTTGAACATTGTTTGAATGCAGGATGCATTGAATTGAACTTATAAGTTTTAACTCACTGGAGTCATATCGCAAGAAATATTGCGATAGGCGTCCTCCTGCCAGAGTTGTATCGCGAGATTGTTTGCGATGCGATTGGAAATTTCTCCCTTTCGCTATAACGGTCTAAGGGAGGTAAATCTTGTTAGCCTACTTAGCTGAAGGAATTTGCAAGCAGATTTACCTCCCTTTACAATATATTTTGACTGATGATTGGAAATAGTAACCTTTGTGCATGATGACCAAAAAAAAAGGCGGGAAAGTGTACTGCAAAACGTTTCATCTTCCAATTCTATGAACAAATACTTTGATTTTGGTTGATTGCTAGTTTCCATTTGCTTGTATTTATCTGTACTAAATGTTTATAATACATTTGCATTACTTGGATATTGACATTTAAAGTTTCTCATTTTCTAGGTGCTTGTAAGCTGCCCATAACAGCTAGTGAACTGTTTTTTTTCTTCTCGTTTTTCTTTTTTGTGCATGTACACTCAATTCTATGGTGTGTAATTCATAATTAGCATTTTTAATCCCTTGGATCATTCTTTGAATGTAAAGAGTAAAAAACAAGCTTTCATTTGATTTATAATTTGTATTGTTATCTTATGCCTTTGTATCTTTATTACATTTTTGAAAATGCATGAAAAACTTGCAATCCCGGAGAACGATCACAATATTTAGCCACGACTCCAGTGAGTTAAAGTAAAATCATCTCCCTTCTCGGTTATCACGGACTCTAACGATTAACCATCCGAGTGCCATGAACCAATCTGGTCGGTTCAAGAATCATTGCCAGGTTGCCTGAACCGACCTGGTCGGTTCAGAATTTTGGTGGTTGATAAAGATATTGTGGTGTTCTTAAAACGGCAGATTATATCATTTCTCGAAATAATATTCATTTTGGAAGAAAATAAACACACACTTGGACCCACAAAAGCGCTTGTTTTTGTTTTCTCCCCCGTTTCGCTCACGGAGGGCAACATGTCAACAAAGATGGCAACGTGCATTCACTTCCGCGAATGTGCAGAGCAAAAATTACAACGAATCTTGTATGATTCAGAGATTTTCAAGAACAATCTAGTCAGAATATAAGTTTGAAAGGGTGTCATAAACAAATTCAGCACAGTACGCGCTTGTTTTGAAAGAATTTTCATAGAATTAGCATACCGATTGCCATTGCGCATGTTGACATTTATGATCTAAACAGAGGAGACGAAGCACTACTTCAAGTACTTGTGATCTACGTAGCCAAAAAAGTGGCAGCGCAGTAATATTTCCTCTGAGACACAGGTTTTCATTGGCTGAGTAACTGATCATGGAAAGAAGGCTCTAGAAATAGCCATCCAATAGGGAAACATAATGTAAACAAAGCATGTGCTCAACCGCCCACAATGGCGGATCAACCGAGTACATCTGGCGAGAGTGAATGATTCCGATGTATACAAAGTGCGTTTGAGGTTCTTGCTGCTGTAATAGGTATATCAAAGACAATCCTGATGTCGAGATTGAGGAAAACGACAATGATTCGGACTTTGATCTCGGGAAGAAGGAAAGGATCTGTGTTGTCTGCAGTCCATCCACCAGAGGGAAAGGCAGGAAGAGATCGAGAACCTACTGTCCAGGATGGGACGTGGGATGCCATTTGGCCTGTGAGCCAAGGTTGGAGCACTACAGAAGAATTCCAAAGCGTGGCAGACTAGAGGGAGCTGGAGAGGAAGAGGAGGATGACTGAACAGTCTCTGTTGATAGTGGCATATCAGAATTGCCTTATTCTGACCTTGGCTTTTTGAACTCTGATGAACTCATTGCAGAGGCAAAGTTGCTCATTCCTGTCTTGATATTTTGCATGTTGAAGCTCACAGCAGAAAGGAAAGTGACATTTAATCCTTTGATTTTTCACATTTGCATGCTTCTGTAATAGTCTTAGATGCTACAAAACTGTTTAAACAAGAAGGGCAAAGCCCATACGACTCACATGCTTGACCTTGACCTTTATATGACCTTGACCTTCGGGTGACCTTCAAGGTCAAGGTCAAACAACTAAACCTACCAATGACATCATACACTAAGAAATGCTTTACACATTTTCCTACCAAAATACATGTGACCTTGACCCAAGATCAAGGTCATCCAAGGTCATGCAACACAAAGCTGTTAATTCAAGACATAGGAAGCCCAATGGTGATTATTGGCACTTTCTACCATGAGATATGGTCACTTTTAGTGGTTCACTACCCCATTTTGGTCACATTTCATAAGGGTCAAGGTGACCTTGACCTTGATGATATGTGACCAAATGTGTTTCATGATGAAAGTATAACATGTGCCCCACATAATTATTAAGCTTGAAACAGTTATCTTCCATAGTTCAGGGTGAGGGTCACTTCAAAATATGTATACAATCCAACTTTGAAGAGCTCCTGTGACCTTGACCTTCAAGCAAGGTCAACCAAACTGGTATTAAAAGGTAGGGCTTACTTTGCCCTGTATACCATATATAGATCAGGTATCCAATCTAAAAAACTAGAGAAAATTGAGAAAATGTGAAAAATGACTTTTTTAGACATTTATGGCCCCTGCGACCTTGACCTTGAAGCAAGGTTAAGTCACTATGTATGTTTTTTGAGGCCTTGTCATCATACACCATCATGCCACATTTGGTATTGATAGACTTAATAGTCTCCGAGAAAAATCCAACGTTAAAGTTTTCGGACGCACGAAAAGGGTGAGTACATAGACTCACTTTTGCTTCGCATGTGAGTCAAAAAATTGTGACCAGCCACAACAAAACCAGTGCTAAGTCATTTTTTGACAAAATAGGGTTTTAATAATTTTTTAATTCTGCAATCATTTCTGTTTGTTTTGATATAAGAATGAACAGCGTGAGTTAATTAGAATAGGAGTTACAGGTATTTCAAGTTGGGTACCGAAGCAGCGGTCATTTTGAAAAAAACGGTCTCAGAAGATTTACCCTCTTCAGACAGTAAACACCTTAGCAACGGTATTTCAAACTCCGTTTCCAAAAATAGCTGACCTTATTTTTCTTCAACATCCACAGATAGGGAACGCCGAGAGAGAGAGCGGCCTTTCTAACGGTATATGTTGTTCGTCCGTCCAGTCGACGAGGACCACTCTAGTCATCCGGGGGGTTGCTGGGACTGGTTCTGTCTGTGTGTGCGCAGATGGCTAACGAGGCCGATCCTGGCACGGAAGGTTCGGGAACAGAAGGGACATGGGACAAGTGGGACGTCTCCAGGGGGGTTGACAGCATGGGCCTTGCGGGCTTGCCTCTTCTTTTCTGCGGCAGTGATCCTGTTTGCCTCGCATGTCTTGGCACCTTTGTGGATGGAAGAGCGCCAGGTGGATCGGTCCATTGCAGCCCGTTCCCACGTGTCTGGATTGATGGACAAAAGCTTTCAGTGAAGCTTTCAGGGTGTCTTTGAAGCGCTTCTTTTGCCCACCGTGGGACCGCTGGCCATGCTGGAGCTCGCCATAGAAGAGTCTCTTTGGCAGTCTCTCGTCTGGCATCCGGACTACGTGTCCTGCCCAGCGAAGCTGTGACTGCATCAGGAGGGTGAAGATGCTGGGGAGACCTGCTTTGGTCAGTACCACTGTGTCTGGAATTTTGTCCTGCCATTTTATGCCGAGGATCTTCCTGAGGCTTGTTGTGTGAAAGTGGTTCAGTTTTCTAGCATGGCGTTGATAGACAGTCCACGTTTCACATGCATATAGCAGTGTGGGGAGCACCACTGCCCTGTATACTTTCAGCTTGGTCTGAGTGGTAATGCCTCTTCTGTTCCAGACATTTGGATATAACCTGCCAAAAGTGGAGCTGGCTCTGGCAATTCTAATGTTTACTTCGTCATCGATGGTAGCATTCTGAGACAGTGTGCTGCCTAGGTATGTGAAACGGTTCACTGTGTTTAGTCTCTGGCCGTTGACAGTGATGTTGGGCTCAACGTAGGGCTTTCCAGGCGCGGGCTGATGGAGGACTTCAGTCTTCTTTGTACTGATCGTCAGACCAAAGTTTGTGCAGGCGCTGGAGAACAGATTAACGTTTCGTTGCATGTCGGCTTCTGAGACAGCGTTGAGGGCACAGTCATCGGCAAACAGCAGATCCCTGATGATGTCTGTCATAACCTTGTTTTTTGCCTGGAGCCTCCGCAGGTTGAACAGTTTGCCGTCTGTGCGGTACCTCAGGTTGACACCAACGTCCTCGTCTCTGAAGGCCTCTGACAGCATGGCGGAAAACATTAGGCTAAACAGTGTTGGTGCCAGGACGCAGCCCTGCTTGACCCCGTTTGTGACTGGGAAAGGGTCAGATGACTCTCCGCTGTCCTGGACTCTGGCCTGCATGCCCTCGTGGAATTGTTGCACCAAGACGATGAATTTCCTTGGGCAACCGTACTTGGCCATGATCTTCCACAGGCCCTCTCTACTAACGGTGTCAAACGCCTTGGTCAGGTCAACATAGGTGGAGAACAAGTCGGAGTTCTGCTCCTGACATTTCTCTTGCAGCTGCCTGGCAGCGAACACCATGTCGATGGTTCCTCGTTCTTTTCGGAATCCACACTGACTTTCAGGCAGGAGTCCTTGGTCAAGGTGGGCTGTGAGGCGGTTGAGCAGGATTCTGGCAAGGATCTTTCCTGCGATAGAAAGCAGTGATATGCCTCTATGGTTGTCACAAGCCTGTCTATTTCCTTTTCGCTTATAGAGATGTATAATGGAGGCATCTTTGAAATCCTGCGGAATCGTCTCTTGCTCCCACGTCAAGAGAAACAGCTGGTGGAGCCTTTCAGTCAGGGCTGTTCCCCCCTCCTTGTAGACCTCAGCTGGTATGGCATCTGAACCAGGTGCTTTGCCACTGGAGAGAAGACAAATTGCTTTCTGGGTCTCAAGCAAGGATGGGGGGTCATCCAGTGCTTCGTTGGTGGGCACTTGTGGGAGACGATTGATGGCTTCTTCGTTGATTGTCGAAGGGCGATTTAGGATGTTGTCGAAATGTTCGGCCCACCTCTCCAAGATCTTCTCTTTGTCTGTGATGAGTATGTTACCGTCTGCGCTGAGGAGGGGGTTTGATCCTGAGGACGTGGGGCCATACACTTCTTTCAAGGCGTTGTAGAAGTTCTTATAGTCATGCCTGTCTGCATATCCTTGGATCTCGTCGGCTTTGTTGCTGAGCCAATTGTCCTGCATCTGACGGAGCTTTTGCTGTACAGTTCTGCGTATGTTGTAGAACGCATCTCTCCTTGCCGTGGACTTGGGGTAATTGAGGCAAGCTTGGTGGAGGTGGTGTTTCTCATCCAGTAACTGCTTGATGTCTTCGCAGTTCTCATCAAACCAGTCCTTGTGTTTCCTGGTCTGGGGCCCCAGGGTCTCTGTAGCTGTGGTGTAAATCAGCTCTCTGAGTGACGCCCAATGTGCCTCCACATTCTGGTTGTCCGGAGAGGTGGATTTCAAGCGCTCTTCCAGAGCGTCCGCAAAGGACTGCTTGCAGCTGGCGGTCCTCAGCTTGGCAACATTCAGCCGTTTGGGGGCCTTTTCCCCTTGAGGGCGTCGTTTAGGCTGAATGCGGATGTTGATCTTGGAGATAATGAGGCGGTGGTCTGTCCAGCATTCAGCGCCGCACATGGACTTGGTCACTCGTACATCCTGCCTGTCCCTCTTCCTCACGATGACGTAGTCAATAAGATGCCAGTGCTTTGAGCGGGGGTGCATCCATGATGTCCGGTTACGGGTAGGTAGGCGGAAGATCGTGTTGGTGATTAGCAGTTCATGCTCAGCGCAGGTCTGGAGCAAGAGAAGACCGTTGCTGTTGCAGTGGCCCACTCCGTGATGTCCAAGGACTCCTTCCCAGGCAACGTTGTCCTTGCCAACTCTTGCGTTGAAGTCACCTAGCAAGATGAGTTTGTCCGCCTTTGGAACATCGACAATGACAGTGTGAAGATCTTCGTAAAACTTTGCCTTCACTTCATCTGGGTTGGTCATGGTTGGGGCGTAGGCACTGATGATGGTGAGATGCTTCCTTCCAGCCATCAGTGGGAGTTTTAGGGTCATGAGCCTGTCGTTCACTCCCTTGGGAAGTCCAGCCAACTTACTGACAAGAGTTGTCCTAACTGCAAAGCCAACGCCAGCTTCACGCCGCTCCTCGCTAGGTCTGCCACTCCAGAAGAATGTGTAACCAGAGCCTCTTTCGCAGAGCTCTCCTTCTCCCGCGAACCTGGTCTCGCTCAGGGCTGCGATGTCGATGCCGTATCTGGCGAGTTCTTTACCAATCAGGGCTGTTCTCCTCTGTGGTCTGTCTGCATCGTCTCTGTCCAGGAGTGTGCGCACATTCCATGCGCCCAATTTGAGAGGAACTATCCTCGTTTTCTTCTTTTTGTCTTTTGTGATTCGACCGCTGGTATAGGGTCCCCTCCAGCCGCGGTGAGCTGGCTAGGGAAGGCTGGAGCAGGCAATGTTTAGGGCACCTTTTCTAGCCCCTTCCTCTTGCCATGGAGGTGAGCAGTGCATTCCTGAAGAGGGCTGCTCAGTCGCCCAGGGGGCTGCCGGACTCCACCGCTGCTCCGTGTCAGCGAAGAACGACCCAATGCCCTGGGCCGCCTGTGTGCAGGGTTACGGCTACGGCTCCCAGTGTACCCACACCTGCCGCTTCGTCGCTTGCCTGTCGCCACAGGACTTGTCGGTGAATGATGGGATGGGATGGATGACAAAAGTGACTTGCGCGATGATTTGGATTTAAGTGAGAAAGAGTTGCGCAGTTCGTCGACCTCACTCTCTCGCCCGAGACCATCTTGATCCAGTGGCAGGACAGAGTCGAGACGGCTGGAGACAGAAACGGGTGCAGTGGATGGCCATGATGTCCTATGTGTCTTGTCATGCCCTTAGCGCTCCACAACGCTTTGCTGGGAATCGCCTTCTTGACCGTTGACCATCTAGTGGTTCCTCCGCTCAGTCCGCCGAATCCAGTCTTCACGTGCTTAGGTAGACATACCTAGATCACCGAGGGTTCGAGACCCGTCGGCTACCCTCACCAGGTTTAGCCAGCCAGTCGAAGCTGTTGCCCGGGGTGTGGCCACTGCGCACGCTACAGTTTCTAGGAGCCACTGGTGAGAGCTGGGTGACAAGGGGGGACCAAAGGTGGACGAACTACTCCCATAGAGAGCACGACGTGTACCTCCACCAGAGGTACTACCCCTCCTTGAGCACCCCATAACATGAAGGGGTTCTGCAAGAGTTTAGGTGTGTTTATTGCGGCTAAAATGAGGCAATTAACGCTAATTACAGGGAGCTTTTGAAACAATACATAACACAAAAGTCTTTATTTTATCATCAAAATATAATTTTTCTAAATGTTTCCTTTACTGGCATGATAGTTTGAACCATGTAGAATCTATTTTTATCAACAAGTGAAAATCACCCAGATTGACCCTCCCTGCCTTTTCTCAGACTTAGCGCAAAATAGGGCCGCATGACTTAGCACTGGTTTTGTTGTGATTGGTCACAATTATACTCACCAGAAGTAGCTTATATTATTGTTGACACATTTCTGATTTGATATCAACTCAACAAAGTTTCTGTATCATGAATGTAACAAGAAGGGCAAAGCCCATACGACTCACATACTTGACCTTGACCTTTATATGACCTTGACCTTCAGGTGACCTTCAAGGTCAAGGTCAAACAACTAAACCTACCAATGACATCATACACAAAGAAATGCTTTACACATTTTTCCTACCAAAATACATGTGACCTTGTCCCAAGGTCAAGGTCATCCAAGGTCATGCAACACAAAGCTGTTAATTCAAGACATAGGAAGCACAATGGTGCTTATTGGCACTTTCTACCATGAGATATAGCCACTTTTAGTGGTTCACTACCACATTTTGGTCACATTTCATAAGGGTCAAAGTGACCTTGACCTTGATGATATGTGACTTAATGTGTCTCATGATGAAAGTATAACATGTGCCCCACATAATTATTAAGTTTGAAACAGTTATCTGCCATAGTTCAGGGTCAAGGTCACTTCAAAATATGTATACAATCCAACTTTGAAGAGCTCCTGTGACCTTGACCTTGAAGCAAGGTCAACCAAACTGGTATCAATAGATAGGGCTTGCTTTGACCTATATACCACTTGTAGCTAAGGTCGCCATTCTCAATAACGTGGGAGAAAATTGGGAAAATGTGAAAAATGACTGTTTTTGAGACCACATTTATGGCTCCTGTGACCTTGACCTTGAAGCAAGGTCAAGTCACTATGTATGTTTTTTGAGGCCTTGTCATCATACACCATCATGCCACATTTGGTGTTGATAGACTTAATAGTCTCCGAGAAAAATCCAACGTTTAAGTTTTTTACGGACGCCCGCCCGCCCGGACGGACGGACGGACGACACGGCTCAGTACATAGACTCACTTTTGCTTCGCATGTGAGTCAAAAAGTGAGGTGTGTAGATAGTGATACTTTTTTATTTCACCTTTATTCATTTCCTTACAATTTCCTCTGGGTTTTGCTTACATATCTTGTATTTGAATGCTTATGTTGGCCAAAATTATCCCTCCAGGTTTACTGGAGGTCCTACAGACTTTATCTCTGTGTGTGTGTGTGTGTGTGTGTGTGTGTGTGTGTGTGTGTGTGTGTGTGTGTGTGTGTGTGTGTGTGTGTGTGTGTGTGTGTGTGTGTGTGTGTGTGTGTGTGTGTGTGTGTGTGTGTGTGTCTGTCTGTCCCGACTTAACGGCTGATATCTCAAAAAATACTGGACGGATTTTCTTGAAATTTTGCACACTTACTGGAAGTTGGGTCTGATTGAATGTATCAAATTTTCAGAATCAAGGTTTGAAAAGAAAGTGACTTTTTTACGTTTTGGTGTTGCAAAGAAAACGCTACAACTGAGTCCAATGCAAAATGTGTGACGTAATCATTTGACGTCGAATAACGTGACGTAATGTCGAGGAGATTTTTGAGGAGGATTAACCCATTACACTATGACGGTATACACAAAAGAGTCCTGAAAACCTGAGCCTTTTTCAGAAAAACTGAAGAAGTCGGGTACGTTTACAAAAAATTTATTAACTCCACTTGTAACAATCACAGAGACACAAAATAAGCATTGTCTTAAAGCTGACATCCATTGCTACAAGCTCATACAATCAAATACAACACAATACAAGTTAAAATTTAGGAATGATTTTTTTAAATGAGAAAATAGTGCAAAAACGGACACATTCACCTTGATTTTCAGTTAAAAATTATGGTTTTTAGAAAGAAAACCTCCCAAATAAGCTCAAAACAGTCTCTTAATGGATAATTTACTCATTTAGCTATCTGCTGAAACAAAATGCAAAGTCCTAAATCAATTTGTTCATGAGATACAGCAAATATGGTACATGACATGAAATCGCAAAAATTGTTTTTTTTTTTACATGATCACAAAGTAATTTTCACCATGCCTTTTTTCACTCAGATAAAGGTAAACATGAAGCACATGCATGACATGACAGATAATATAAAGAGAAAAGGTGCAAGACATGCATTTGCAAGTGATAAAGTCTTTCAAAAATAGGCATGGATTAATTAGCAAGTGATAAAGTCTTTCAAAAATAAGCATGCATTACCAAGTGATAAAGTCTTTCAAAAATCATGATTTTTTTACATCACTTGGAGCTGGCAGGAGGTGGATTCCTCTGTCTCTCTCTCTCTCTCTCGGCATATCGATTTGTCTCTGTCACAAGTCGTTTTCCCACATCGCGTGTGTGAAGATCAGAGAGAAGACATGAAGAGGCTTTGCGTCCGAGGGGATGTCAATCTTCACTCCTTGAGCGCGTCGAAAGGCGTGTCGTGTGCGAGAACGAAAATTTTCTGTCTGCCACGATCCTTGGAAGCCTAGAAACTCTTCCTCCTCCAACATCTCTCGCATCCACTGGTCCTATTGAAGCGGATCTTCCGGCGCATCGACATCGTCGAAATCAGAATTAGAATCGGCATCAATGTCGTTTCCTTCGCTCTCATCCGATGCTGAGTCGGACATGACGCGTGTCGTGTGCGAGAACGAAAATTTTCTGTCTGCCACGATCCTTGGAAGCCTAGAAACTCTTCCTCCGACGATTCCTCCTCCAACATCTCTCGCATCCACTGGTCCTATTGAAGCGGATCTTCCGGCGCATCGACATCGTCGAAATCAGAATTAAAATTGGCATCAATGTCGCTTCCTTCGCTCTCATCCGATGCGAAGTCGGACATGACGCGAAAAAGTCAGAACGTCAGTCGAAATCTCGACAAAAATCGCCACAACACAGCTAAAACTTGTCCGATTTCGATCAAACTTGGACTAGCGTAGTGCGCAGTCACTCTGCTTCCCAGCAGGCATTGCGATAAGTCGGCCATTACCGTTGCTAATTTTAGATCTCAACGTAAACACCGCGAGGGTAAGATGAGACGCGTGCGTCGCTCCCGAAGCGAAGGGGGGATGCAACGTGCGCGTTCCATCCGAAGCGAGTGGGTTAATTTCGAGAACATTGGTGAAGGACAAAGAAGGATTTTTACGATGCGGGTCGTTTCCTATCCTGGACATTTCGTAACTAGTCGTTTCGTACCCTAACCCTAACCCTTATACGGGTTAGGGTTAGAGTTAGGGTTAGGGTTAAGGGTTAGAGTAGAAAAGGAACGAATCGACTAAATGAGGTGCACAACGACTAGGGTACGTTGCGTCCAGGGTACGAAACGTCCTGTATTCGATTTTTTATCCCTCCAGGTTTACTGAAGGTCCTCACAGCTTTATTGGAGGGTTTTTAATGCCAAAACCTGGAGGTTCAGCGCCAGCGGTTTTTATCGTGTACTCCAAAATTAACAGAAAGCATTCTGTGGGCACTCATAATATTTGAATCCTTTCCATGTTTCTTGTAGAGAAAGCAATGCTTACAGATTTTTCTTCTTCTGTTGGATAATGTTTTTGCATGCTTGTCAAGTGCTTTTTGTCACCCTTCTTCCCTAAAAAAGTGTACCTTAGTAGGTGGGTAGAGGATTTCGAAAAAAAAAAAAAATTAAAGCTGCATTCCAGAAGTGATTTCTATTTGCCATAAATATATATGTCCTATTTCTGGTAATAAACACATAGTTCATTCAGTAAGCTTTCTAGTGATATATATTATATAGTTTGTATACATGTGATGATGTGTTATTTCTGCATGTTGTATGCTTATTTGGTCATTTGGAACATGACCCGTGAACAGGAAGAAAAAAACCGGTGACATTCGGGCACTAATAGTCTGACACCCGGAGGGTTAACTAGCAATTTTGCAAAATTTCACAGAGAGGAAGATGTCATGTTGTCATGTTTTTATCACTTGGTTTTGCCATCGTTCTGAATTCTGTGTCATTAGATGACGCGTTATGCGCGCATGCGCGGTGGGGGAAATTGTCGGCCACCATGTGGAGGGCAAACGACACGTTCATGTAAGAAGTATCATAGTAAATGGACCATATCCACATATCGAGGCTCTGGGAGTTACTTCCCTTGTTTCGGGTGCAGCTTCCCGCGAATCGAGCAGACCCTTTCATAATGCCGAGTAACAAGCACTGTGCTTGGGGACTATGTAAAGCAGATAGTAGATACCCTGAACGCTGTGTTGGCGTCAAATTCATTTCATTTGTGAAACCAGGAAAGAATATGTACCATCTAGATCGTTGCCTTCGCTGGATAAAAGCCTGCAATCGCCCAGCTGACCAGTTGAACGTCAACACAATCACGCAGTACACGTACATTTGCAGCAAGGTAAGATATCGCACGACGATTTGATTCAAGGCCTAGTGCTAATTGTTTTGATGGTCTGGCCTCAGTGTCACATAAAATATGATGATTTAATCAATCACTGATTAAAAAAATAAGTACGTTGCGCTATTTTGATTGACATTCTGAGTGAAATAGATCTATTTCGCTGTCCCGGCCGGCGAACATGTTGCCGGCTGTATTGAGCTTGTGCGTTTGTGTAGGTCTTCTTCATATACAACTAAACTAAACATTGCATTCAGTCTTTCTTTTCTGTACAGTTTAGACATCACCTAATGCATCATATTTGTGACCCCTCACCACCAAACCAGTCTTAAGGTGGATTTTATCATTTTTGAGATGTTTATATTTTTTAATTCTACAGACTTTCCTGATTAATTTGACACCAAAACGAACCTGGTAGCTCAAAAATTGTGGAAGTTATAACGAGTTGAAGTTGAAAACTCAGTCGCGACATGTTTTGAGAAAACGGACCTTAAAGTTTTGCATGCAATCCTCACACATTCTCCTTAGCAACAGGGTCTTAGAATTATCCAATCATCTTGATTTTTTGCACAGCAGAAGAAACGAAAGAAAGCGTGCGAAAGACCATGTGTTGAGGTTCTGCAAGGGTTACATGTTGTTTTGCAGGGTCAAAATTGGTCGATTTTGGCAAATAAAAATGCTCTAAATTATCACAATTTATAACTTTAATTAATTTTTTAATGCACTTAAATACATTTTTAAGACATAAAACTTATACCATTTTATAGATTAATTTTTAGAGAATGCAATGAACCGAAAACCTCAATTTCGCACAGGCAGACCCCCACCACCTTCAGAGCTGTGTAGCGCTGTTTCGATGATTGCGAGTTAAGACTGATTTCCAGAAATGGGTCACATTTATGTAAAATGAAGAGTGTATCATTACTGTATCAGAAAGTTTATTTTGAAATATTTGTGTCACACCAATACTCAGCACCTCTGTACTCTTGACCACATGCACACACACACACACACCTACACTCACACACACACCTGCACTCACACACACACATACACACACACATACACACACACCCCTACACACACACACACACACACACACACACCCACCCCACACACACTCACACCTACACACACACACACACTCACACACACACACACACAGACACACATGGTCTGGAGTCATGGGTCTGGTTTGGAGTCTCTTCTTAACTCTACACCAAAGTGTGACATGAAAATTGGCTGCGGTGTAAAGTTGAGTTAAGATGAATGCTAACCTCTAATTTGACTAACAATTATGTCTTTATTTCACTTCTTCTTGACCTAGGAGCAAAAATATCATTATTACTTGGATGTTGAAGCTGCAATAAAGTTTTTGTGTTGAATAGTTTATCTTTTGTGGCTCTTTTTCTGAATGAGTGGTGGTGTCAAGTTAAGATGAGACTCCAAACTGTCTTCTTCAAATACAACTAAACTAAACATTGCATTCAGTCTTTCTTTTCTGTACAGTTTAGACATCACCTAATGCATCATATTTTTGTAAAATGAAGAGTGTATCATTACTGTATCAGAAAGTTTATTTTGAAATATTTGTGTCTCACCAATACTCAGCACCTCTGTACTCTTGACTACATACACACACACCTACCCTCACACACACACCTACACACACCCCCCCCCCCCCCCCCTACACCCCCACCCCCACCCCACACACACTCACACACACCTACACACACACACTCACAAACACACAGAGACACACATGGTCTGGAGTCATGGGTCTGGTTTGGAGTCTCTTCTTAACTCTACACCAAAGTGTGACATGAAAATTGGCTGCAGTGTAAAGTTGACAAATGCTAACCTCTAATTTGACTAACAGTTATGGCTTTATTTTACTTCTTCTTGACCTAGGAACAAAAATATCATTATTACTTGGATGTTGAAGCTGCAATAAAGTTTTTGTGTTGAATAGTTTATCTTTTGTGGCTCTTTTTCTGAATGAGTGGTGGTGTCAAGTTAAGATGAGACTCCAAACTGTCTTCTTCAAATACAACTAAACTAAACATTGCATTCAGTCTTTCTTTTCTGTACAGTTTAGACATCACCTAATGCATCATATTTTTGTAAAATGAAGAGTGTATCATTACTGTATCAGAAAGTTTATTTTGAAATATTTGTGTCACACCAATACTCAGCACCTCTGTACTCTTGACCACATACACACACACACACACACCTACACTCACACACACCTACACACACACCCACACTCATACCTACACACACCCCTACACACACACACACACACACCTATGTACACACACATACACACACTAATGGAGCGTTGGTAACTGGATCTCTGTCCCTTGTCCTCGGCTTGACTGAAGCCTTAACTGCATAGTACCCACTGGTTAGCTCCATGGTTTCAACACTACTGACAAAGCCGTCCTGCATGAGACTATAAGCTTCGGAGCGTCTATAGTCCCTGATAGCTGTAATGCCCACGCCATGTCCCATCAAGTAGGTGCATACATCCACAAAAGAAAAGTCTGGTAGGATGCTTATGTCCGAAGATCCAGACAGAAGTGCAGGGTTAGACAACACGAGGTTGCCGTCTCTCAGTTTTTCGCCAATCACTTCAGGTCGATCTTCTACACATAACTCAGGATCTACGGGTAAACCCAAGTCCTTGGCTATCCCAACAAGTTCAAGAAGTTCTTATCTCTTGCTCTGACCCACAACCACACCTCTGTCTCGCAAGAAACGTTGCAGTTCGCTCACAGTCACTCGCTTTGTTTCCATTGTCGCTATCTTCGATCACGCACCGATTTCAGGGGAGATAACTCGCGTAACACATTCGCTGCTGACTCGTGCATGAGGTCCATTCCATAAGTTGAACTATTTACAAGCCTCCAGCCTTTATTGATTGAAAGAAGTACAACGCTCGGAACTCAACATTAAATGTACATGTTTTGTTAGACTGGGGATCTGCTTAGCGCTTCTTCATTTCTGGTGAAAAGATAAATAAAATATTTACTGCATTTTTATCAAATTCCTCATTCTGATTTCTTTTTATATACTGTCTTGCAGATCTGTTATGAACTGTAACGTCAAGAATAATAAATAATCAAGAATTAGTCTGTTTTTCCTTCGAATTTTATGCAGTGCTCGACAGTGAAAGAGAAGCTTTTACACAGCGCTCAGGACTCCTCCTAATTAGTACCAAAGAACATAAGGCTTGTTCAGAAGTACTCAGCGCTGCATGAGCGCTTCATGTTGGCAATTGAGCGCTCTTTGCCACTCCTGAACGCCTGGCTAAGATGTAGTTCAGCGCTTCACTTGTTAAAGGGGAGGTAAATCTTCTGCGCCCCATGTTCTGTTGATAGACCCGAAGAAAGTGTTTTCTTTGCCACAGACATCGTTTATGCACGTTTACATGTATTCTGCATGAATAAAATCCACTACTGGCACTACTGTGTCATCCTTACTTGCCATTACTTGCACATACAGAGCGCTTGGGGGCAAATAAAGCCCGTTCCAGTCCCAAAATAACGTTTCTGAGGGTTATTTTACGCGTCGACGGCCAGTGAGGGATCGAAGACGCCATTTTGAAATGATGCAAAATCATCCTGGGCCTGTTCAAGAGGCCTACCGGTACGTACTATACAAAATACACTGAGTGACGCTTCTTTGTGTCTATGTTCTTTGTTAGTACAGAGGGACAGAACCGCAAACACAGGGCTGGCAGCGACTGACCAAGAAAGATTTACTTACCGCACCAGAAGATCCTTGCCGTACACACAGTGACAGTCGGTTCTTGCTCTTTCTAGACAGACATTTAACAACGTCATCTATACGAAGGCTGTGTGTGAACTGTTCGACGCCATGTTGAACTGTTACAGGCTCAACTTCCAGGCAGCCTGTAGGAGTGACCTCCCTTGAACTACTAGTCTCGTGAGCATTCAGTCAGCGCAGCCAAATTAACTATCAACTCTAAAGGGCGTGTTTTTCCCCCTCGCTCTTCAAATGTACGCTTGACCATTCAAAAAGAAAACTGACCAACCTATGCAATGCTTCACCATCCTCCTTGTCCCCAAGGGCATATGGACTATATTTTGATAGGGCATGCTGACCTCCTTTGTGCATAGATTTGTGTACGTGTGTATGCATGTGTATGTACACGCCTGCTTGTGAATGCAAATTTGCATGCGTCCATGTGTGTTTTTATGCTTTATGCATGTTTGTTAGTGGGACACAAGCACTCAACACTGAAGATTCAGGAACAGTAGCTAGAAACTCCCTACAGAGCGAAGCAGCAGATGGTCTTCAGAGGAAGAGCCCCTGTCACTGAGTAATTCGGCCCTATAATCTTCCTTACACTCTCAGGGGGTGGGCCACACCTCCACTGACCTCCAGGTGTCCGTCTTTCTGCCACTGTATTTGACAGGGGCGGAGAGAAGCAATCGGAATCAAGCATTTCCATGGCATGAAAAAAAAGATGTCATATTCTTCATTGCAAGCACAGTAACAAGAAGGGCAAAGCCCATACGACTCACATACTTGACCTTGACCTTCAGGTGACATTGACCTTCAGGTGACCTTCAAGGTCAAGGTCAAACAACTAAACCTAGCAATGGCATCATACACTAAGAAATGATTTACATATATTTTCCTACCAAAAATACAGTGACCTTGACCCAAGGTCAAGGTCATCCAAGATCATGCAACACAAAGCTGTTAATTCAAGACATAGGAAGCACAATGGTGCTTATTGGCACTTTCTACCATGAGATATAGCCACTTTTAGTGGTTCACTACCACATTTTGGTCACATTTCATAAGGGTCAAAGTGACCTTGACCTTGATGATATGTGACTTAATGTGTCTCATGATGAAAGTATAACATGTGCCCCACATAATTATTAAGTTTGAAACAGTTATCTGCCATAGTTCAGGGTCAAGGTCACTTCAAAATATGTATACAATCCAACTTTGAAGAGCTTCTGTGACCTTGACCTTGAAGCAAGGTCAACCAAACTGGTATCAATAGATAGGGCTTGCTTTGACCTATATACCACTTGTAGCTAAGGTCGCCATTCTCAATAACGTGGGAGAAAATTGGGAAAATGTGAAAAATGACTGTTTTTGAGACCACATTTATGGCTCCTGTGACCTTGACCTTGAAGCAAGGTCAAGTCACGATGTATGTTTTTTGAGGCCTTGTCATCATACACCATCATGCCACATTTGGTGTTGATAGACTTAATAGTCTCCGAGAAAAATCCAACGTTTAAGTTTTTTACGCCCGGACGCCCGGACGGACGCCCGGACGGACGGACGGACGACACGGCTGAGTACATAGACTCACTTTTGCTTCGCATGTGAGTCAAAAATGAGCCAAATATGACTTAAACTACTCAGTTCTCTTTGCACTCACAAATGTCCCATGACACAAAGCAGTCATCAAAACTGGCCTGTACAGTTTTCACAACCAATAGGCAAGTACTTCCTAGCAGTTCAGTCTGGTCCAGCTTCTTCCTGCATGCCCTATGGCCATCTGCAGGTTCCACACCTTACAGCTTCATCCCATCACCTCTGCAAGGACAGGAAGTACACTCAAGACACACATGCTGCAAGAACACAGACCACCCACTTAATTTCCAAGATGGAGGGATGGATGCAGGTTTACAGACCATCATCCTCTGTAGGCTATGTAAGGCCATTGGTCACAATCAATCATTAGAGCAGGTTGGAATAAGAAAAGTCAAGTCACATCTTTTCTAGTTCTTCACCTCTTATGAATCCCATAGGGAGACTCAGTGGGTCTATTCTTACCCCCAACTTGCAGGGGGATTTCAAAGTGGAGAGTGCAGTGACACTACATGCAAGCACTGCACTCCATTTGCTTTCTCCACCTTTTTCCAGTCTTCTTTGGCCTCTGACCCCTCATCCACTGGGTAATTGTCACATAGCAAATACCTCACACTGACATGTGAAAGTCTTAACAATGAAAAAAAGAAAACAAAGTCAACTTGGCTTCATCAGCACATGTATCTCTGCTTAGGACTGCTTGTAGCTACAGGTCTATGCGTTATGATTGTGTGATGACATCAAATGTGACCCCGCACCACCAAATCAGTCTTAAGGTAGATTTTTAAGTTTTTGAGATTATTACATTTCCAGAAACAAAAATGTTTGCTGATTATGTTGATGCCAGAAAGATTGTTGAAGCTCAAAAATTGTAGAAGTTATGGCAGTTTGAAGTCAACCCCTCCATCACAAGCCTTTCAGAGAAAACAGACTAAGAAGTTTGTGTACACTGTCCCACAATTTCTCCTTAGCAACAGGGTCTTAGAATGATCCAATCTTCTTGATTTTTTGCCAAAAGTTTGGGAATTCATCTCTGCACATTTTAATCCATAAGTGTAATGATGTATTGATTTTAAGTGATCTTGCATACACCCCCTCCCCCCGCTCCAAAAAAACCACACAAAAAAAACAACAAAAAACAACAACACAACAACAATGATGTCACACAATGGCTAAAAGGTACTAAATACTTTGAATTTGGCAAATTATGTGGTTAACAAGAAGGCAAAGCCCATACGACTCACATGCTTGACCTTGCTATGACCTTGACCTTCAGGTGACCTTCAAGGTCAAGGTCAAACAACTAAACCTACCAATGACATCATACACTAAGAAATGCTTTACACATTTTTCCTACCAAAATACATCCAAGGTCATGCAACACAAAGCTGTTAATTCAAGACATAGGAAGCACAATGGTGATTATTGGCACTTTCTACCATGAGATATGGTCACTTTTAGTGGTTCACTACCCCATTTTGGTCACATTTCATAAGGGTCAAAGTGACCTTGACCTTGATGATATGTGACCAAATGTGTCTCATGATGAAGGTATAACATGTGCCCCACATAATTATTAAGCTTGAAACAGTTATCTTCCATAGTTCAGGGTCAAGTTCACTTCAAAATATGTATACAATCCAACTTTGAAGAGCTCCTGTGACCTTGACCTTGAAGCAAGGTCAACCAAACTGGTATCAAAAGATAGGGCTTACTTTGCCCTATATACCATATATAGGTGAGGTATCCAATCTCAAAAACTTCAGAGAAAATTGAGAAAATGTGAAAGATGAATTTTTTAGACAACATTTATGGCCCCTGCAACCTTGACCTTGAAGCAAGGACAAGTCACTATGCATGTTTTTTGAGGCCTTGTCATCATACACCATCATGCCACATTTGGTATTAATAGACTTAATAGTCTCCGAGAAAAATCCAACGTTAAAGTTTTCGAACGCCCGGACGCCCGAAACGGGTGAGTACATAGACTCACTTTTGCTTCGCATGCGAGTCAAAAATGGTTTAAAATGTATATAGCAAAGTCTCCTGCAAGTATTCTTGATGTCCTGTACCCCCCCCCCCTCCCCCCCCCCCCAAAAAAAAAAAAAAAAAAAATTACCTTTAAAAAAAAGAAGAGAGAAGAAGTCTATTTTTTGGTTGTTTTCTTACTCTGAAACACAATCTAAAATTTTGGTGTAGGTAAAATAATTTTGTATTCCAAATGAATAAGTCTGGCATAATAGGAGAGGACAGCAAGGAAACATGCACAAGTCAACAAGAAAGGAGAGACGCTAACCTTGGAAAAGGAGGAAATAAAGTCAGAATGTTACTGTCTGAACACATCAATTTATTTCACAATCAATCTCAATACAGTTTTTAACTGTGCCTCAAATTGGTTATCTTACAGCATACATATCTATGGTCAGAACATACACAGCATGGGTCCATTTTTCATGCAGGATGATAGAATACCAAGAATCATCCATTCTTTAGCATCTACAACAAAAACAGCATGTTAAAGACACATAAAACTCAGGGAACTGCAATTTATGGTAAATTTTAGCTAAAATTATGAGTAAGTACCAGTACCAAAGAGTTTAAAACTTGCAACAATATGATACTACTGAATACAAAGATTAGAAAAATCGAGGATTTAGGTCTACCTCTATCCATGTCTTGAATTGACAGTCTCAAAGCGACAATTTCCTCAGGTGAAAACTGAGTGATGCATCCACGACGTGTCCCCCGATGCTAGTGACGGCACTTTGATCTGATTGCATCTGTGGCCATTGACCTTGCAAGATCGAACTCGAACAAGGCCAAGTAATCCCTCGTCACCAGGCACAGTGTCAACATCCATGGCAGTGTCACAATGTCCTGCACCGTGAATAGTTTCTACATTCACCAAGGGAGCGTTGATTTCTCCATCACTTTCTTCCTCCTCCCTCTCCAACGGTGATGTTTCACACTCCGATTCACAATCATCACTCAGAGAATCGTCCAATGAATTGGAAACAAAATACTCTGTGATCAGCTCACTGAGTTCTTTCTGATCAGCAGCAGGCATATTACCTGATCTACACGTGTTTAACAGAGAAGCAATTCGCACATTTTTATCCATGTTTCTTTTTCAATGAAAGAAACCAAACGGAAAGAAATCTTCGCTTTGCCCAGAAGAAGCTACCAAGTGTCCGCTCTCATCCAATGGGGAAGCCTGCACTCTTGCTTGGTAACCACCTAGAGGCTAAAGATTGAGCAAAGTATTATCTGATTGGCTGAAGTTCGAGGAACTTCGCTCCTCATTGGTTAGAATCAAATGATTGTTTACGCCATGTTTTCTGACGCTGGCTGGCTCACAGTGTGTCAAACACACACGGAAAGGAAAGCCCACAAAAGTCCAGGGGCAGCACCTGGTTCTGTACACATACGATAAGTAGGGGTTCTGTAAGGGTTAAGGGCGTTTCTGTTTGCTCAAAAATGGTCGATTTGGGCGTGTTTATGATCATAATTGATAACTATAATTAACTGTAATTAATTATTTCACCCACTTACAATCACCTTTGATAAAACAAAACCATACCAATTCATAGATAAATGTTTGAAGAATTCATTGCACAAAAAATCTCAATTTCACCCAGGTTGACCTCCTGCACTGTTATTCTTGTGTATCTCAGCTGTGCAGGTTGCGAGTTAAGACTGATTCCAAGAAAAGGGTCACAGATATTCTCCTGTAGCAAGTTTTTGACCAACTGGTCTTTACTACTGGACAACAACATTTAGCCAGGAGTAGGTTAGTCAGACAGGAATAACAAAAAGCTCAGGGGAAATACAATACAATACAATAAATACAATACAATACAATATGATAAAATAGATTCCAGGAACATTTCTCTTGCTACTATTCCAAAATGTATAAATTTTCTAACACACACAAATGCATGCACAATCACACACACAAACACACACTCAAACACGCAACTGCACACACACACACACAAACACACACAGCCAACTGTCAGGATAACATGAATACTAGAGAGCACTCTGAGACTGAGAACCTCCACCAAGGAAGCCACAATTTCTCTTCCATGAAGTCTAGTTCAGTTTAGCATCTGCTGGAGGTCAATGAGTGCGGAATGCATACACCCGCATCATCAGCAGTTTGACATCATTAGCTTTGTGATATGTGTGATAACAATTCTCTTCCTGCTTGTAATTGCAAAACAACATAACAGATGAGCTCTACAATTTCACAGATTGTTTCTGGGGTGAAACCCTGACCTTGCACCCAATTTTATCACAATCCATTTGGAACTTTTTGAGTCATTTTTCCAAATAACTACTCACAAATATTTTCAGCAAAGTGAGGGAGCACAAGAAAAAATCTAATCTGCAGAAAGTCAGTAAGAAGAATAAAGGCAAATGGTTACATGTCAACATTTACTTTCACTGTGTGGAATATCAGTATAAAAAAAAGCCTATACATATCAGGAAAAGGAAGCATGGCCATGGGATTCTGAAAATACAACTTGTGCTCTACCGTCTCTTGTTCAAAAGTCAGGTAGCTTCAGAAACAGACAGGAATGAAAAGTGGGTAACCAAAAAAAGCCTGAACTTTTTTTCGGGTATGCAATATTGAAGCGGCGAAGCACAGGACTAGGAGGCAGGACTATCCCTTACTTGTTTCACCGACAACTTTAATGGACTTGCTGGAAAAGCACAGGAACTGGCAATTTTAGTGGAAAGCCTGCAGCACTTGGCATGAAGCCATGAATTATCTTCTAACTTGGCTTCTTTTTTTGGGGGGAGGGGGGAAAGGAAGTCTCTAATGTCAACAGCTTTTCTCTTCTCAGCTCTTGCATTGTGAGCCTGATTAGTGGACTGGGAACATCTAGCTTCAGGTCGCTTTGGAAGGCAAGCAACAAAATGGTTGGGACGCCAATTTTTTCTTCGGATCCCCATTTTGGTCCACATAATGATGCGCAAGACAGCCTCGAGGAAAACCCCCCGGCACCCTCTAAAAAGTCCAGATAACTGACCCCCCCAAAACCTGAAAATTTTCATCTCTGAAAAGAGCGCATCTGTATTGCTCTGTATCACAAGGTTTTTCCTCAGGGTTTTTTCCTTTCTACAAGCAAACTCTGCATCCTCTCTTCCACAATATCTCATATTACATAACACATTCTCATATCTTTTTTCTGTCTGACCGTTTTTTTCCACAAGAACTAACAAACTTTCAAACAGTAGTTTCCATCAAATGTGTGCAAGACCTACCAGCTTCAAACTGTGCTGCCTTCACAGACATATACATTCATGAGCATCTCAGTAAACACAGGCTCACAAATCACATGGAAACATTGGGAGAAATTGACACAATCATTTTTCTGATGACAAAACAAAGAAGTCTGGGATGCTTCAAAACTTTCTCATAGATATTTGGCCTTTTCTAGAATTTGGCTACTCACCAAAATGTGTTTCAAATATACACCCCACCCCCCCCCCCCAATTTTTTTTGTTGAAAAAATAAAAAACACTACTTACTTCAGACTCCCTTTCATTGAGACATTCACATTGGAAAATTGTCTGTAGTTGCAGATTTGTTCTGAGCATGTAACTTGAAAATTGTGATCTGACATTGAAGTAGGCCTACTGATGTCAAACATTCAAGACTAAAATTAGGAAATACTTCTAAAATACTAGGTTTTGTCATCAGGGAGCAATTCTGAGCAATCTACAGATAACTTCCGTATCAATTTCACTTGCATGTTCCCAATAGTTTCCTCAGTGTAGTTTTCACACAAGCTCTTCAATGGCAAGCACAACTTGTGACCAGGGCTTCTAGAACAAGTGCTCTTCAAACATTCATTGACAGTCTCTACATTTACTTGGGTTGCTTTATTCACTGGCTCAGTTCTCAAGATTCAACCTTTGTCCCTTTGAAACATCATGCAATGTTTCTTTGTGTAGTTTGCTATCACCGCCACAGGCAGCTCTGTGCTAGCAATGGGATCACTGGTAAGGCACTTCTCAAACCAGCCAAGCATGCACACCCTATTTAGACAGCACAGACTGGGCTGTGCCCAGTGGATGAACCATGGTGGGATTCCAAAGCACCTCCTCTGTCATCAGTCTAAGGCAAACTACCAACAGCCAGGAGATTAGCGGGTTGCCCACACCCAAGATGAAGGATGAGTACAAACACTACCTCAAGTTGCTTCTTGTGCATGTTTCATGGGTCACCTGCAGTCTGCTCTTTACTGTAACTTTACACCGACTTTCAAACTAAACTGTTCAGTGGTATCACAAGTAAAGTCACCATCAATACTGAACATGCCATGTTATTTGTGCCGGGTATTCAAAACTGTTTCATTTACTTAGTCAATGAGTTGTTTATTCCCTCCACATGTCACCCAGAGTCTGTTACATCCATGTTGGAACATTGGTACTCCTCCAAACTACAGTGCACTGTTCAACATGTCTGCACAAGGAACTTTGAGATTGGGAACTGTTCTTGCAATGGGGACATTGCTACATTCTCACTTTCATGGACACTGTCTACTTGTTTCCACAGTGAATGTTTGTGGCCAGTTTGGTACTCACAATGGGAGTGTTGATCCTTTTTGGAATCTTGATGGACACTCTCCATGTGTTTATTGCATTGGATTTTCTCACAAGCTCTGTAATTCAAATTGCAATATGGACATGGGTACCTCTTCTAACCTTCATGCTTTCTCTGTATGTGTTTTCGAAGGGTGCCTTTGTGACCAACTCTGTACTCACAATGGGGACACTTGTACTTCTTTAAACCTTCATGCACTGTCTCTACATGTGATTGCAGGGTGCCTTTGTGACCAGCTCTGTACTCACAATGAGGACACTTGTACTTCCTTAAACCTTCATGCACTGTCTCTACATGTCTTTGCAGGTTGTTTTTGGTACCAGCTGTGTACTCACAATGGGGACACTTGTACTTCCTACCATTATGCACCGTCTCTACATGTGTTTGCAGGTTGTTTTTGGTACCAGCTGTGTACTCACAATGGGGACACTTGTACTTCCTTAAACCTTCATGCACTGTCTCTACATGTGTTTGCAGGTTGCCTTTCTGCCCAGCTGTGTACTGACAATGGGGACACTTGTACTTCCTTAAACCTTCATGCACTGTCTCTACATGTGTTTGCAGGGTGTCTTTCCGACCAGCTGTGTACTGACAATGGGGACACTTGTACTTCCTTAAACCTTCATGCACTGTCTCTACATGTCTTTGCAGGGTTTGTTGGTGACCAGCTCTGTACTGACAATGGGGACACTTGTACTTCCTTAAACCTTCATGCACTGTCTCTACATGTCTTTGCAGGTTGCCTTTGTGACCAGCTGTGTACTGACAATGGGGACACTTGTACTTCCTTAAACCTTCATGCACTGTCTCTACATGTCTTTGCAGGTGGTTTTTCTGACCAGCTGTGTACTGACAATGGGGACACTTGTACTTCCTTAAACCTTCATGTACAGTTTCTTTGTGTGCTTGCAAGGAAGTGGAGCAACCAGTATTGTACTTACGATGTGGACACTGATGCTTTCTCAAATCCCCACCAGTGATCTCCATGTGCTCATTCAGGTCCTTTTTCTTTTTGCTACTGACATCACAATGGGGAGGAGAAACACTCCTCAAATTTGCATGCAATCTCTCCACATGTCTTGTGAGTGTGTCTCTCATTGCACACCTGAAATCACAATGGGGACAAGCTTGTCTCAGCCTCCTCAAACCTTCATGGACTGACTGCACATTCACATGAGGACTACAAACAGCCCCTGCTTCTTGATGGACAACACTGCCAGGACTCGGCACTCGGGCTCTCTTTCTACTCTGCTGCTGCTGCCTGGGAGGACTATGGTGCCTTTTCTCTAGGGGGGACAACTGTGCTGTCTCCTGACTGGACACACATGGCTCTGGCTCGGCCACTTCAGGGCAGCTGCTGCTTGCCACAGGGGTTGAGCTGAATGCAGACATTACTTCTACAAACATGGATGAGGTAGTCATAGCCACACTGGACTCAGCCCTGGCCTGCAAATGCACATCTTCCTCTACCTCATGCCTCTCCCCTTCACCCAGCCTTGTCACACTTCTCTCTTCACAAGACCCAGCATTCACCTCCATCTTGTAGGAAGCCAGGGCCTGCCCCACACCATCCCACTTCACATCTCTCCCCTCTTCCTCCTGCCTCCTCCACTGACTCAAAAGATCACCTGCTTTGTCCACATTCACCTGTGGGTGCACTGCATGCTTCCTCTCAGCCACCCTTTTCACGCACTGCTCTCCCTGTGCAAACCCAGACCCAGTCTTGGGCTGTCTTTCTAATGCGACATACTGAAGCAGACTGCATTTACCCTGCCCACCTCTCTTGCACTTCTCACCCACCATCCCAGCCCCGGCATCCTCACTGCTTCCCTCACCCACTGCTTGCTGCCACCCACAAGCAGCCACCCCAGCCTTGCACTGCTCTCCCTGTACAGACCCACAGCCAGTCTCGGGCACTCTTCTCAGTAACACATATGGCAGAAGGCAGCATTTCTCCTGTCCTTTTCTCCTGATCCTTTCACCCACCATCCCAGCCCTGGCATCCTCACTGCTTCCCTCACCCACTGCTTGCTGCCACCCACAAGCAGCCACCCCAGCCTTGCACTGCTCTCCCTGTACATACCCACAGCCAGTCTCGGGCACTCTTCTCAGTAACACATATGGCAGAAGGCAGCATTTCTCCTGTCCTTTTCTCCTGATCCTTTCACCCACCATCCGCGGGCTACCAGACTCACCGCTTTCCTCAGCCCTGTCACACTTCCACACACTGACACCACAGTCAGCAGGGGAAGACAAAGACTGCATCACACTTGCCTTGTCTTCTCTCTCCACCTTCACTTGCACTTCCTCCCTGACAGTGCTGTCTGCTTCCACATCACTCCCATCATGAAGCTGGTCCTCAAAACCTGCCTTGTGTTTCTCTCCAGTCCTAGAGTCATGCTCACAACCTGACAAGCCCTCAGATGGAAGTGTGTTGTCATACAGCCAGTCAGTATTTTCCTCCATGCTAGTAGCTGCCTCATCTTGTCTCTCCACCTTCACTTGCACTTCTTCCTGGACAGTGCTCTCTGCTTCTACACCTGTCCCATCATGCAGCTCATCCTCAGAGCATGGCTCACATTTCACCTCAGTCCCCAAGTCATGGTTAGATGACAGAGACTCAACACTTACACATGTGTCATCAAACAGCCAATCAATGTCCTCCTCCATGCTCATGCTGTAAGCTAGTGCTCCTCAGTGGAAAAAACAACTAAGAATACAACAGTAAAACTCCAGCCACAAGCTTCACATGAGCAACACTGAACTGAAGCTACCTGCTGTACTCAGCTCAAGCACACTTCCTCCACCTGCACTCAGCCACTGGGCTTGTCCAGCTCAGCCACACTGTGGCCAGGCCTTCCTTCCACTCCTCCAGGCCTTGGCTTGGCCCCAGTCTGGCCAAGGAGGGCTGCCTCTGCACAGGCAAGGCCAGGACACCTGCACTCCACTAGGGGGCTGCCACTGCACACACCAAGGGTGGAGGCAAGAGGCTCCTGTCCTGTCTTGCCTTGCAGCCTGCCACCTGTACCAGTCCAGGCTGTCTGGGCATAGCACTTCTTCTGAAACAGAACACATAAAAATCCTTGTAATATCAAGTACATGTAATTCCGTTGAGATATTTCATTCTGTCATTTTTCAACTTTGGCCTACAGTACAGGCTTTCAGGGACAACTATTCTGGGAAGGTTTGTAAAATGCGCTTCAAAAACTTCATTTTGTACAGCTGTTTTTGCAGATTCCACTCTTTTGTTAAATAATAGATACAAAGCTTATTCTCTGACAATGTCAGTGACATGACTTTCAGTGGTGTAGCTTCTATGGGCAGACCCTGCAAGGCTTACACAGTACACAAACTGTTGTCCCCACTGCAACATTTCTGAACTGTGAGCCGTGAGTATCATGCACAGCATTGCTTGTAAAAATGGGTGACAATTTGCACATTTCACTTACAGTAGAAATAAACAAGGCAACAGAAAGAGAAAAGGCTGGTCTTTACTCTCACAGGCATGATGTTTGTGAACAGCTTTACTGTTAGCTGTGAAGTAGTAGGGAAACGCATGGCATTAAGCCACACAGGGCATTAGGCCCCACTTCAAGGAACAACATTTCACATCATTTCAGTTTGTTGTATTTTGTCTTCAAAATGAGTTTCAACCACTCACATTTGGTTTCTCTCAAAAAAGATGTTTGCTTCTGACCCGCTCAGAAAGTAGGTTAGTCACCACAAGGTTTTTGGTCACCACTCTTGTGTTGCCATGTTGAAAGTATATTTGTTTAATGTGCCTCTTAGACCTCACCCACATCTAATGTTCAAGTGCACTTCATGATCATAAATGGAACATGACAACCACATCAGTGCTTTTCTAAACCACCAAGGCAAGTTCTCATGCATTCCTGTTGTCAATCAAACTGTGCTGGGGCTTCATGACTCTCTCTTCAGCATTTTGTTTCAAAAATGAAAACACTTTGTCAGCAAGACAAAACAGGACTGATGAAACTTGCATACACCTCAGTAAGCCCCAGGAAGTTGGGGCATTAGGTACCAATGTAAAAGATATATTTGGGTAAATCTAATCTCATCTAAAACATAAAAACCAACATTAAAATGCATAAAATCATACAGAGGGAGAGAACAAAATCTTAATTTAATTCTAACGTATCATGTGAGCCCTTTGCTTGCCAGTTATGAAGATGCTGACTTGATTTGCCTTGCTTTCATGACAAGAAAATCATTAACTTAAGTATTTTTGTGTGTAATATAATATTAATTGGAAGATTTTGTATTATAAGTATTCCTTTCAAGTCTGTTTGCGGATTGTTCTTGGCTATAGAATTTATTTTGGATGTGTTATGAACCAAAATAAATCAGCAAAAGTGCATTTGTTGAACAGTTTACTGGAATTTAGTTTCTGTTTGGTTCCATCGCATGTTGGACATTTGTGAATCTGTGTTGCTAAAACACTCTTAAAATGCAACTCAATAGCAAAGTTATCATTGTGCCTGTTCAAAACAACAATGTGGACATTTTCCTTAGGTGAGGGAGAGAAATGGCAATTTACTTAATTTTATTTGTTGATCTTCATCATGTAGGCTACCCGTTTTTCTTGAAAAACCCATTATGGATATCAGTATTATCACCTAAAAATTAATTACTCACCCCACATCATGGATATCTTCATGAAACTTATTTCCTAGATTTGGGGGTACAAGATCAATTTTTAGTGCAAGTTTTGAAGCTCTAGGGCAAAAACTCTTTTTTTATGGACTTGGTCCACTTTTTTGGACCTAAGATTTTGACCTTCATTTGACCCATATTTTTGAAAATTCTTAAAAAATCAATAATTCCTTTAAGTGACCAAAGTGATTTGGTTTCATTTTGGTGACATACTATCTGACTGATGAAAAAACGTGTTTGAAATAATGTTATTAATATGGTTGGTTTATGCTAATGTGTGTCTTAGCCAAAGACTGTACACAAATTTCACATAAAATGTTTGCTGAAATGTTGTGTTTTTGACTTACTTAAAATTAAAATATTAGCTTTTTTAGATATAATTTTTTGTTAGACTGGGGATATGCTTAGTTAGCGTTTCTTCATTTCTGGTGATAAGATAAAATATTTACTTTATTTTTTAAAATCAAATGTCTCATTCTGATTTCTTTTGATATATATACTGTCATAGGTCACGTGTCAAGAGGCAGTGGGCTGGCCAAGACCATCCTGCAAGGCAGGCAGAGAAAGAGGTGGGAAGACAACATCAAAGAGTGGACAAGCTTGACCTTTGCTGACTCACAGCGAGCCACAGAGGATAGAGATCGATGGAGGAAGATTGTCCGAAAGTCATCAGTGGTGCCTCAACAACCCATCTCAGGGCTAAGAGTAAGAGACTGAACTGAACTGAACGGCCCACGGGTACTACTATTTACCGCAATACCCCCAAATATACCGCAATACCCCCAAATATGCAACTCGTACTTACGTCAAATCACCGTAGTTTGATGTTTACTTCGTCCGCTGAACGCTGCCAAGACTAATGCGATCGCCGTAGTTTGATGTTTACTTCGTCCGCTGAACGCTGCCAAGTGAAGTCACGTGACTTTCAAACTACAACTTGGAAAAATGCCGGACTCGAAGATGTGACTACCCATGCGGATCCTGCAGAAATGACTGTGACAATGAAGAAACCATCTATTGTGTGGTAAAGAACTTTTATAAAGCTTTTTACTTTATTACTTTCTAATTCTCTCTCTGCGCTTGAGAGGCTGGTGACGCTGTGTGGCCCAGAGTGGAGATTTTTCTAGGCGAGAATCTCGACCAACGTGTTTCTTGACTGGTGTGTGTGTCCATCGAAAGGTTCAGCGGACGAAGAAAACATCAAACTACGGCGATCGCGTTAGTCTTGGCAGCGTTCAGCGGACGAAGTAAACATCAAACTACTGCGATTTGACGTAAGTACGAGTTACGAAACCACGGCATATTTGGGGGTATTGCGGTATATTTGGGGGTATTGCGGTATATTTGGGGGTATTGCGGTATATTTGGGGGTATTGTGGTAAATAGTAGTACCGGAACTGAACTGGTCTGAACTTGCAGATCTGTTATGAACTGTAACGTAATTTTAGAAGAAAAAAGTAGTAGTAGTAGTAGTAGTAGTATGAGAGGCTTGGATATAGGCCATGAAGCCTTTTAAGCGCCCCATCGTAATGTGTTGCCTTATATAGGGTCATAGTGTAATTTCTAATTTCGACGTCACTCATCATAGCTTCTAAATAATGACTTAAAAGTAGGATCCTTGTCCAGTTGGTTTTTGAAGCTGTTAGTAGTTGGTGCAGTCTTAAGCCGAAACGGAAGGTTATTCCACAGGTGAGCAACACGATTACTGAAACAATACTTCCTTAGGTTAGTATTACTACGTTGAATAAATACCTTTCCGTCTGCATTTCTCGTACTGGTATAGCTCGGTGACTCAAAAAAGTCGCTCCACTCCACGTCTACGAGATTATTATACAATTTATACGTCTCTATTAGGTCACCGCGAATCCTCCTTCCCCTCAGTGAGTGCAGATTTAAATACTCTAAACGCTCGCTGTAGGACATCTCCCGGCATTCGCTCAGCAACTTGGTAGCCCGGCGCTGGACTCTCTCCACAGCCTCTGACTGTCTTTTTAAATGCGGGTACCATATAATATTACCATATTCAACTCTTGGTCGAACTATAGCCTTGTATAGCTGGATGAAAACGTCCTTGTTTAAATATATAAAGGTTCTTTTGATAACTCCAATCATCTGGTTGGCCTTGTTTATAGAAACTTGAATATGTGGGTCGA
>JAWQFJ010002136.1:0-25000 GCA_034096865.1 Theodoxus fluviatilis | reverse complement strand
GCTACCGCTGTCTAGTAAATCATCCAAACACCACAATTGTGCCGCCATGTTGATCAGCCGAAAGCGCTCGATTGGCACGAAAGTTGTCGATTCGCCGGTCACGTGACGGCGGACCGCCGGTCACGTGGCGGCGAACCGCCGCCGGCGGATTCCTGCGGTTAAATCGAGCGCAGCCGATGACATCCAATGGACAACTTTTCATTAGTTGATGTCCGCTTTTCGGAACATCATCTTTGAAAACGAAGCGGATGTGATGCTTCCTTCCTTTGGTAAGTTTAAACTGTGAAGGACTGCTGCCATGCTCTCTCTCTCTCTCTGTCTCTCTCTCTTCTCCCCGCAGATAGGTGTGTGTTGCAGAGGTACCGGTATGTCTTGTGACGTAGAGTATGTCAAATGCCGCTGAGGTATGCATGTGTCATTGACATAGGTACATGTCACGTGTCATAGAGATGTGCGAAACAGTCTGGGCGGTCGGTGATGGAGCATCACCTCAAGTTTTGCCACCTTTGATCTCGTTATGCATTCTTATTATTATTATTATTATTATTTTGAAATGTTTCAGATTTAACGCCACGTGAGCTAGCTGTTCTCTGTAGTGAGGCTGCTATCCAGCCACATGACCTGGGTCCTGAATCAGGTCAACCAAGCATCCAAGTCAAAGGTTGGACTGTGCTTAAATGCGGCAACCCTGAACGACCTCAAAAGCCTAGGAAAAAAGAGAGACTTGAAGCATGGCCGTCGCCTCATATTTGTAATGAATGTGGGGAATGCACCCGAGGGGGTCTTTGTATCGACACAACATCAATCAGGCTGCCACTGGGCGGTAGCAGTCATTGAGATTGGAGTAAGGGCCTACCCAACTCTACTCTACATTGATAGCCTTGGATGGAACTGCCCACCTGACTTGGGGAACCACCTTGCCCCGTTTCTCAAGTTCTTTGAATGTGGCACCCTATACCCAACACTCAAAACACTGGCCCATCAGACATCAGCCGACAGCGGCACACATGATTGCCACGGAATGTGCCTGAACTATCCTCTACAGACATGTGTTGATGTCTGTGGAGTGGTCTCACTGATAACTGCTGTTATCGCTGCTCAGGGTGATGGCCTCTACCAGCTGTTGACACGCCCTCAGGCTTACAGTTACCGGCCCATGTACCTGCACAACCTGACACAGTACCGAAGGTACTTGAGACGCCTGGAGAACAGTCACAGCAAGGTTGGGCTGGTCACAAGCGAAAGACGTCATCACCACCATCACCTCCTAGAAAAAGGGCATGGCATTCAGGACAGCAGATGAAGCCTCCACCATCAGGACAGCAGACGAAGCCTCCACCATCAGGACAGCAGACAAACCCTCCACCATCAGGACAGCAGACGAAGCCTCCACTATCAGGACAGCAGACGAAGCCTCCACCATCAGGACAGCAGTCAAAGCCTCCACCATCAGGACAGCAGACGAAGCCTCCACCATCAGGACAGCAGGCGAACCCTCCACCATCAGGACAGCAGACGAAGCCTCCACCATCAGGACAGCAGACAAACCCTCCACCATCAGGACAGCAGACGAAGCCTCCACCATCAGGACAGCAGACAAACCCTCCACCATCAGGACAGCAGACAAACCCTCCACCATCAGGACAGCAGACGAAGCCTCCACTATCAGGACAGCAGACGAAGTCTCCACCATCAGGACAGCAGTCGAAGCCTCCACCATCAGGACAGCAGACGAAGCTTCCACCATCAGGACAGCAGACGAAGCCTCCACCATCAGGACAGCAGTCGAAGCCTCCACCATCAGGACAGCAGACGAAGCTTCCACCATCAGGACAGCAGACGAAGCTTCCACCATCAGGACAGCAGACGAAGCCTCCACCATCAGGACAGCAGTCGAAGCCTCCACCATCAGGACAGCAGACGAAGCCTCCACCATCAGGACAGCAGACGAACCCTCCACCATCAGGACAGCAGACGAAGCCTCCACCATCAGGACAGCAGACAAACCCTCCACCATCAGGACAGCAGACGAAGCCTCCACCATCAGCCCAGCAGACAAACCCTCCACCATCAGGACAGCAGACGAAGCCTCCACCATCAGGACAGCAGACGAAGCCTCCACCATCAGGACAGCAGACAAACCCTCCACCATCAGCCCAGCAGACAAACCCTCCACCATCAGGACAGCAGACAAACCCTCCACCATCAGGACAGCAGACGAAGCCTCCACTATCAGGACAGCAGACAAACCCTCCACCATCAGGACAGAAGACGAAGCCTCCACCATCAGGACAGCAGACGAAGCCTCCACTATCAGGACAGCAGACGAAGCCTCCACCATCAGGACAGCAGACGAAGCCTCCACCATCAGGACAGCAGACAAACCCTCCACCATCAGGACAGCAGACGAAGCCTCCACCATCAGCCCAGCAGACGAAGCTTCCACCATCAGGACAGCAGACGAAGCCTCCACCATCAGCCCAGCAGACGAAGCCTCCACCATCAGGACAGCAGATGAAGCCTCCACCATCAGGACAGCAGACGAAGCCTCCACCATCAGGACAGCAGATGAAGCCTCCACCATCAGGACAGCAGACGAAGCCTCCACCATCAGGACAGCAGATGAAGCCTCCACTATCAGGACAGCAGACGAAGCCTCCACCATCAGGACAGCAGACAAACCCTCCACCATCAGGACAGCAGACGAAGCCTCCACCATCAGCCCAGCAGACGAAGCCTCCACCATCAGGACAGCAGACGAAGCCTACACCATCAGCCCAGCAGACGAAGCTTCCACCATCAGGACAGGTACTGTCGAAGAGTAAAGGCATCGTATGTCCCTACTGCGCTGTATCTCTCTCCAGGCAAGATGCTCAGGTACGGCACATAAAATCCAAACACCCAGAGAAGGAGGTACCCCACACCAATGGGCATTGTAAATGTCTTCAATGTGACTTTGTCACATATTCTGTGAAAGATTTAATCCACCATTACAATGTCACACATGAGAAGACATTAAATGTACAATCGAAAACATTCCAATCTAAACAGGAATTTGAAGTCTGGCTGTCGGACACAGAAAAAAACACTGCATCGCGCTTTGTCAAGCATTGTGGGCCTGTTAAAATTAAAAACAATGTAATTGAGTATTATTACTGCAATCGGTCAGAAAAGAATGATTTTAACTCAATGACGACGCACCGCATCATATGATGCGGTGAGGTGAGCAACGGTTGACGACGCACCGCATCATATGATGCGGTGCGTATGTAAATTTCTTGTGTGTGTTGTAAGGGGCTCTTAACCAGTCGAGGTAGTCTAGTTCTCTTATAAGATAGTGAGGAACATTGTAGATCGTCTGTGTCTCTGAATTTGAAGAGGATAAGGCACTGCCAGACTTTGTTTACACATGTGGCAAGGGGCGCTTTCAAGGCTAAATCACAATGGCGTCGCGGCAGGACGATGAGGATGTTGTTGAAATCGCTGTGAAATAAGCATCAGATGAGAAGGACGATGTGATCCGTTTTTCCGAAGAGGAAAAAGATGCAGTTTTAGAGGAGCAGATCATAGGTATAGTGCACGAACTGCTGACAGAAGAAGAGGAATCGGAAACTGATCCGTACACGCTGTCGGCTTAGAGTCGGCCTCACTCCAGTCGAACTAAATACAGGCACGCCAGACGGTACCCATCTTTGTTGCAATACTATATTCAAAATAAAATTAACGAGAGAATGACATTGATCTACAAGGATAGAGGAGACAAAGAGCGTTCTAATGATGGCAACAGTTTTTCCATTGCTTGATTAGTATTTTTCAGCAATTTTTGTAAAAATGCCCAGAAACATGCGTCTCCAGTCAACACGAGCTAAAAATAGTGCCGTCTTCAATGAGTTAAGAGTTTGCTGGAACGCCAACGCAAGCGACACATCAAAAGTCGGGGCACTTCTAAAATTGAAGGCAAATGTACTTTCCATGTGACAGCCCCTACACACATCCACACTGGAGAAGTTACTGCTGTATTTTGCTTATACCACACTGGTCATGAGATAGAATTGTGTCAACTGAAATGCGTTCATTCATTGCTGCTAGATTTTCATCTGGTGTGGACGTAACAAAGCTCCTCAGTGAAATTAGAGATCAGTTTACAACAGTTGACAGGGACACCCTTATCACAAGGAAGGGTATACTGAATATAAAACGTGACTACCATATTTCTCACTCAGAGAAAGATTCCAATGATGCATGCAGTGTTCCGACAGATGCACCGAGTTCTTCAAATTTGAATGACTTGCAGACTCAGGCACTGCAAGTAATGAATAACCTGATAGACTTTACAAAGCACACAAAAAGCATGGATGCTGTGAAAAGTATTATATCAAATGTCGCTTCAGCTTTGTCTGTTGCCAAGGGATTTGCAGCAACAAAAACTTGTCATCAGCCTGAGGTGAAGTTTGATACAAAAGAAAACTTTGAGGCAAACAAACACTTTGAAAAACAGAGAAATTTTTATTCAACCAAAAAAACAACCCAGGCAGAAGCAGACTAAAACTTAACAAACCTCATTGCAAGCAAACTGAAGAACTCAAAATACAGCTTAGTCAGGTAACACCAAATATTTGTGCCATCTGTTGGTGCAAAGACGACAAAGGCACAGCTGATGAAATACTTTGGCAACAGTGTATCTCTTGTGATAGTTGGGTCCATGAACAGTGTGACCAGACACCAGCCAGTGGTGAATGCCAATGCACATATTGTACATCTAAGCAATTAACGGAAGCTACTCGCTCCGCTGAGGGTTTGAGAAAAAAAATCTAAGTCTAGCTGGGCCAACTTGAAGTCCAACTTCCAATTTGAAAAACCCTGGATTTGTCATGATGATTTGGGCATCCACTTCCTGTCTGTGAAAAGGTTTTTACCAAATAACATCTCTCTGGGCTATCAAATGAGTGCTTTCAATTTATTTGGACTTGTGAAAATTTCCTTATTTGAAAACTGCTCCCCCTTACTATTGAAGCAAGGATTGATGTTACAGACATTGACTAAAATCCTTGAATAAGTAACATTGCTAAAACCTGTTTATTACCTCCCTGGCCACAACCTTTTAGCCGTCCCTGAGAGTATAATAATGACATTACCTCCCTTGACTAAATTATTTGGATTTATTCCAAATAAATTTCATGTATTTTTTTATTGGAACACAAAGTAAATTATAAAACAACAAAATCAAACAATTGGTATATTGTTGAAATGAACAATTGTTACAGTTTTAGAAATTTATAATCAGACTTTAATTACTATTATTTTACATGAGATATTTTCAGAACTATAAAAGAACTTTAAATATTGATTTTACTATTCAAGGATTTTTGGGAATGTCTGTAACATCAACCCTTGCTTCAATAGTAAGGGGGATGTCAAGAGCCGTTTTCAAATAAGGATGTGAAAATTTTCATAAGTCCAAATAATTTGAAATCACCCAGATAATTTTTTTTCTTCAAACTCTCAGCGTAGCATAGCAGCGAGTAGCCTCCTTTAAGCCACAGATAGTCTTGTTAGAATGGGCCCGGACTGCGAATCTAACCTTACCGGTACTTATTTTTGGTCCCAGCTCATTCTCAGGAACTTCAACAGTCTAATTGTAACGATGAATAATAGCAGAGGATGGTGTATTTGTGGTGTGTGTGGGGTTGGGTTTTTTTGGTCCTCCCAGTCTATAAATAGACTGGGAGAAACTTACGAAAGGACGTGGCTTATTAATATAATTAGCATTATTTGTTTGAGAATCTGTTGATTGGTTGAGTTGTATTCATTGGAAATAATTTTTTCCCTTGAATTGCTGGTTTTTGTGAGGAAATTGTGCTGCCTGAAGAAGATTTGTAATAAATCGAAAGCTAGCAAAATAACAAAGGCGTTTGTTCTTGATTCCTTCAACCCCCACGAGGCCCCACGCCCTAAGTGCTCTTTATTCCTATGTGTGTGTGTGCGTGTGTGTGTGCGTGTGTGTGTGAGAGATATTCTTAACAAACAAGAGAGATTTCTGAAAACCAAACATCTCTGTTCAGAATGCATCCAACAGCTTTAAAAAAACAAACAAGCAAGAAATCCCGCAGAAAGAATCGCACGCGCAGACACACACACACTCACACACACTCTGACACCATCAGAGGCCGATATACAGTGTCTGAAATGATAGAAGACAAATGTATTGAGCTGAGCCAGCTTTTCCTCGGTTATAAGAACACACACCTCCACAAAAGACCTTATAGCCAAGTTTTTGTTTATGAGAACACACCCTTCCACAAAAGACCTTATAACCGAGTTTTCCCTTACAGTGACCCTCGCTTACAAGGACACAAAAATGCCAGCCCCTGCAATGTTTTTATAACCGAGTTTGGCTGTACTTCATACTATTACATCTAAGAGAGAAGGGCAGCCTTAACTAACTAACCTATCAAAACTATCCTGAAGAGACAGAATGGGATGAGTTTGTTGGGGGGGGGGGAGTCGTCAACTGTCAAAGTACAGCAAGACTACAGACCTGACACAGTGCTTTCATTGGACTGATCTTACAGTGTAAAATGTACACTGCATTAACTTGTCTTTCAGACTAACAAGCTCTGCCTCACACACACGCACGCTTTTACTGTGCCCACACCTGATCTGAGATGGAGCTCCAAATAACGTTCTCAAGAGAAAACGCCAGGACATCTCTCTCACAAACACACTCTCAGGCACCAAAACCGGCAATCTCGGAAGTGCAGACGACAAAACCAAGAAGGCAGAAGAGCGACGCATGTAACTGGAACTGCAGCAGACGAATATTTCAAGATGGCAGAAATTTTGACCAATCAATGAAGTGTGTAGGTTTCTCTCTGGAGACTCGTGTAAAGAAAACTGACCAACCTATGCAATGCTTCACTATCCTCCTTGTCCCAGAGGGCATATGGACTATATTTTGATAGGGCATGTTGACCTCCTTTGTGCATCTGCTTGTGCATAGATCTAGGTGTATGTGTGTATACATGTGTATGTACACGCCTGCTTGTGAATGCAAATGTGCATGCATCCATGTGTGTTTGTATGCTTTATGCATGTTAGTGGGACACAAGCACGCAACACTGAAGATTCATGAACACTCTTTATTGGCGTTTTCAGTCATAAATTTCCATGGCATAAGAAAATAAGTCAAATTTTTCATTACAAGCACAGTAAATATGAGCCAAATATGACTAAAGCTACTCAGTTAGTTCTCTTTGCACTCACAAATGCCCCATGTTGCATGGCCACAAAGCAGTCATCAAAACTTGGCAGTACAGTTTTCACAACCAATAGGCACTTCCTAGCAGTTCAGTCTGGTCCAGCTTATTCCTGCATGCCCTTGGGCCATCTGCAGGTTCCACACCTTACAGCTTCATCCCATCACCTCTGCAAGGACAGGAAGCACACTCAAGACACACATGCTGCAAGAACACAGACCACCCACTTTCCAAGATGGAGGGATGGATGCAGTTTTATGGACCATCACCCTCTGTAGGCTATGTAAGGCCATTGGTCACAATCAATCATTAGAGCAGGTTGGAATAAGAAAAGTCAAGTCACATCTTTTCTAGTTCTTCACCTCTTATGAATCCCTTAGGGAGACACAGTGGGTCTATTCTTACCCTCAACTTGCAGGGGGATTTCAAAATGGAGAGTGCAGTGACACTCTACATGCATGCACTGCTCTCCAGTTGCTTTCTCCACCTTTTTCCAGCTTCCAGTCTTCTTTGGCCTCTGACCCCTCATCCACTGGGTAATTGTCACATAGCAACCTCCTCACACTGACATGTGAAAGTCTTAACAATGAAAAAAAGAAGACAAAGTCAACTTGGCTTCATCAGTACATGCATCTCTGCTTAGGACTGCTTGTAGCTATTGCAGTGGTCAACAGGTCCATGATTTATGATTGTGTGTTGACATCAAATATTCTCCTGTAGCAAGTTCTGTACTAACTGGTCTTTACTACTGGACAACATTTAGCCAGGTGTAGGTTAGTCAGACAGGAATAGCAAAAAGCTCAGGGGAAATACAATACAATACAATACAATATGATAAAATAGATCCCAGGAACATTTCTCTTGCTACTATTCAGAATGTATTCTCTAACACACACACACACACATACACACACACACACACACACACACACACAAACACACACACACACACACACACACACACACACACACACACACACAGCCAACAGTCAGGATAACATGAATACTAGAGAGCACTCTGAGACTGAGAACCTCCACCAAGGAAGCCACAATTTCTCTTCCATGAAGTCTAGTTCAGTTTAGCATCTGCTGGAGGTCAATGAGTGCAGAATGCATACACCCGCATCATCAGTAGTTTGACATCATTAGCTTTGTGATATGTGTGATAACAATTCTCTTCCTGCTTGTAATTGCAAAACAACATAACAGATGAGCTCCACAATTTCACAGATTGTTCCTGGGGTGAAACCCTGACCTTGCACCCAATTTCATCACAATCCATTTGGAACTTTTTGAGTCATTTTCCCAAATAACTACTCACAAATATTAACAGCAAAGTGAGGGAGCACTTTGACTCATATAACATATATATATACATAACATATATACATAACACATTCTCATTTCTTTTTTCTGTCTGACAAGAATAAACAAACAAACTTTTAAACTACATCGCTAGTAGTTTCCATCAAATGTGTGCAAGACCTATCAGCTTCAAACTGTGCTGCCTTCACAGACATATACATTCATGGGCATCTCAGTAAAACCAGGCTCAAAAATCACATGGAAACATTTGGAGAAATTGACAATCATTTTTCTGATGACAAAACAAAGAAGTCTGGGATGCTTCAAACCTTTCTCATAGATATTTGGCCTTTTCTAGAATTTGGCTACTCACCAAAATGTGTTTCAAATATACCCCCCCCCCCCCTTCCCCAACAAATAAAATTTTTTTTTGAAAAAAGAAAGAACACCTCCACAGGCAGCTCTGTGCTAGCAATGGGATCACTGGTAAGGTACTTCTCAAACCAGCCAAGCATGCACACCCTACTTAGACAGCACAGTGGATTAACCATGGTGGGATTCCAAAGCACCTCGTCTGTCATCAGTCTAAGGCAAACTACCAACAGCCAGGAGATTAGCGAGTTGCCCACACTCAAGATGAAGGAAGAGTACAAACAAGTTGCTTCTTGTGCATGTTTCATGGGTCACCTGGGGCGTGTTCAAGAGGCCTACCGGTACGTACCAGTACGTACCGGTAGCATCTTGAACGACTTGTTACGGCTACCGGTACGTACCGCGCCGGAGAGCTGCTGTGCGTTCAAGACGACCTACTGCAGTCTGCTCTTTACACCGGCTTTCAAACTAAACTATTCAGTGGTACCACAAGTAAAGTCACCATCAATACTGGACATGCTGTTATTTGTGCCGGGTATTCAAAACTGTTTCATTTACTTTGTCAACAAGTTGTTTATTTCCCCCCGCATGTCACCCAGAGTCTGTTACATCCATGTTGGAACATTGGTACTCCTGCAAACTACAGTGCACTGTTCAACATGTCTGCACAAGGAACTTTGAGATTGGGATCTGTACTTGCAATGGGGACATTGCTACATTCTCACTTTCATGGACACTACTTGTTTCCACAGTGAATGTTTGTGGGGAGTTTGATACTCACAATGGGAGTGCTGATCCTTTTTGGAATCTTGATGGACACTCTCCATGTGTTTTTTGCATTTGATTTTCTCACAAGCTTTGTAATTGCAATATGGACATGGGTACCTCTTCTAACCTTCATGATTTTTCTGTATGTGTCTTTGCAGGTTGCCTTTGGTACCAGCTCTGTACTGACAATGGGGACACGTGTACTTCCTCAAACCTTCATGCACTATCTCTACATGTTTTTGCAGGCGTTCTTTGCGACCAGCCCTGTACTGACAACGAGGACACTTGTACTTCCTTAAACCTTCATGCACTGTCTCTACGTGTTTTTGCAGGTTGCCTTTGTGACCAGCTCTGTACTGACAATGGGGACACTTGTACTTCCTTAAACCTTCATGCACCGTCTCTACATGTGTTTGCAGGGTGCCTTTCTGACCAGCTGTGTATCGACAATGGGGACACTTGTACTTCCTTAAACCTTCATGCACTGTCTCTACATGTGTTTGCAGGGTGCCTTTCTGACCAGCTGTGTACTGACAATGGGGACACTTGTACTTCCTTAAACCTTCATGCACTGTCTCTACATGTGTTTGCAGGGTGCTTTCTGACCAGCTGTGTACTCACAATGGGGACACTTGTACTTCCTTAAACCTTCATGCACTGTCTCTACATGTGTTTGCAGGTTGCTTTTCTGACCAGCTCTGTACTGACAATGGGGACACTTGTACTTCCTTAAACCTTCATGCACTGTCTCTACATGTGTTTGCAGGGTGCCTTTCTGACCAGCTGTGTACTGACAATGGGGACACTTGTACTTCCTTAAACCTTCATGCACTGTCTCTACATGTGTTTGCAGGTTGCCTTTCTGACCAGCTGTGTACTGACAATGGGGACACTTGTACTTCCTTAAACCTTCATGTACAGTTTCTTTGTGTGCTTGCAAGGAAGTGGAGCAACCAGTATTGTACTTACGATGTGGACACTGATGCTTTCTCAAATCCCCACCAGTGATCTCCATGTGCTCATTCAGGTCCTTTTTCTTTTGGCTACTGACATCACAATGGGGAGGAGAAACACTCCTCAAATTTGCATGCAATCTCTCCACATGTCTTGTGAGCGTGTCTCTCATTGCACACCTGAAATCACAATGGGGACAAGCTTGTCTCAGCCTCCTCAAACCTTCATGGGCTGACTGCACATTCACATGAGGACTACAAACAGCCCCTGCTTCTTGATGGACAACACTGCCAGGACTCGGCACTCGGGCTCTCTTTCTACTCTGCTGCTGCTGCCTGGGAGGACTATGGTGCCTTTTCTCCAGGGGGGACAACTGTGCTGTCTCCTGACTGGACACACATGGCTCTGGCTCGGCCACTTCAGGGCAGCTGCTGCTTGCCACAGGGGTTGAGCTGAATGCAGACATCACTTCTACAAACATGGATGAGGTAGTCATAGCCACACTGGACTCAGCCCTGGCCTGCAAATGCACATCTTCCTCTACCTCCTGCCTCTCCCCTTCACCCAGCCTTGTCACACTTCTCTCTTCACAAGACCCAGCATTCACCTCCATCTTGTAGGAAGCCAGGGGCTGCCCCACACCATCCCACTTCACATCTCTCCCCTCTTCCTCCTGCCTCCTCCACTGACTCAAAAGATCACCTGCTTTGTCCACATTCACCTGTGGGTGCACTGCCTGCTCCCTCTCAGCCACCCCTTCCACGCACTGCTCTCCCTGTGCAAACCCAGACCCAGTCTTGGGCTGTCTTTCCAATGGGACATACTGAAGCAGACTGCATTTACCCTGTCCACCTCTCTTGCACTTCTCACCTTCCATCCCAGCCCTGGCACCCTCACTGCTTCCCTCACCCACTGCTTGCTGCCACCCACAAGCAGCCACCCCAGCCTTGCACTGCTCTCCCTGTACAGACCCACAGCCAGTCTCGGGCACTCTTCTCAGTAACACATATGGCAGAAGGCAGCATTTCTCCTGTCCTTTTCTCCTGATCCTTTCACCCACCATCCCAGCCCTGGCATCCTCACTGCTTCCCTCACCCACTGCTTGCTGCCACCCACAAGCAGCCACCCCAGCCTTGCACTGCTCTCCCTGTACAGACCCACAGCCAGTCTCGGGCACTCTTCTCAGTAACACATATGGCAGAAGGCAGCATTTCTCCTGTCCTTTTCTCCTGATCCTTTCACCCACCATCCGAGGCCTGCCACACTCACCGCTTTCCTCAGCCCTGTCACACTTCCACACACTGACACCACAGTCAGCAGGGGAAGACAAAGACTGCATCACACTTGCCTTGTCTTCTCTCTCCACCTTCACTTGCACTTCCTCCCTGACAGTGCTGTCTGCTTCCACATCACTCCCATCATGAAGCTGGTCCTCAAAACCTGCCTTGTGTTTCTCTCCAGTCCTAGAGTCATGCTCACAACCTGACAAGCCCTCAGATGGAAGTGTGTTGTCATACAGCCAGTCAGTATTTTCCTCCATGCTAGTAGCTGCCTCATCTTGTCTCTCCACCTTCACTTGCACTTCTTCCTGGACAGTGCTCTCTGCTTCTACACCTGTCCCATCATGCAGCTCATCCTCAGAGCATGGCTCACGTTTCACCTCAGTCCCCAAAGTCATGGTTAGATGACAGAGACTCAACACTTACACATGTGTCATCAAACAGCCAATCAATGTCCTCCTCCATGCTCATGCTGTAAGCTAGTGCTCCTCAGTGGAAAAAACAACTAAGAATACAACAGTAAAACTCCAGCCACAAGCTTCACATGAGCAACACTGAACTGAAGCTACCTGCTGTACTCAGCTCAAGCACACTTCCTCCACCTGCACTCAGCCACTGGGCTTGTCCAGCTCAGCCACACTGTGGCCAGGCCTTCCTTCCACTCCTCCAGGCCTTGGCTTGGCCCCAGTCTGGCCAAGGAGGGCTGCCTCTGCACAGGCAAGGCCAGGACACCTGCACTCCACTAGGGGGCTGCCACTGCACACACCAAGGGTGGAGGCAAGAGGCTCCTGTCCTGTCTTGCCTTGCAGCCTGCCACCTGTACCAGTCCAGGCTGTCTGGGCATAGCACTTCTTCTGAAACAGAACACATCAAAATCCTTGTAATATCAAGTACATGTAATTCCGTTGAGATATTTCATTCTGTCATTTTTCAACTTTGGCCTACAGTACAGGCTTTCAGGGACAACTATTCTGGGAAGGTTTGTAAAATGCGCTTCAAAAACTTCATTTTGTACAGCTGTTTTTGCAGATTCCACTCTTTTGTTAAATAATACATCTATACAAAGCTTATTCTCTGACAATGTCAGTGACATGACTTTCAGTGGTGTAGCTTCTATGGGCAGACCCTGCAAGGCTTACACAGTACACAAACTGTTGTCCCCACTGCAACATTTCTGAACTGTGAGCCGTGAGTATCATGCACAGCATTGCTTGTAAAAATGGGTGACATTTGCACATTTCACTTACAGTAGAAATAAACAAGGCAACAGAAAGAGAAAAGGCTGGTCTTTACTCTCACAGGCATGATGTTTGTGAACAGCTTTACTGTTAGCTGTGAAGTAGTAGGGAAACGCATGGCATTAAGCCACACAGGGCATTAGGCCCCACTTCAAGGAACAACATTTCACATCATTTCAGTTTGTTGTATTTTGTCTTCAAAATGAGTTTCAACCACTCACAGTTGGTTTCTCTCAAAAAAGACGTTTGCTTCTGACCCAGTCAGAAAGTAGGTTAGTCACCGCAAGGTTTTTGGTCACCACTCTTGTGTTGCCATGTTGAAAGTATATTTGTTTAATGTGCCTCTTAGACCTCACCCACATCTAATGTTCAAGTGCACTTCATGATCATAAATGGAACATGACAACCACATCAGTGCTTTTCAAAACCACCAAGGCAAGTTCTAATGCATTCCTGTTGTCAATCAAACTGTGCTGGGGCTTCATGACTCTCTCTTCAGCATTTTGTTTCAAAAATGAAAACAGTTTGTCAGCAAGACAAAACAGGACTGATGAAACTTGCATACACCTCATTTAGCCCCAGGAAGTTGGGGCATTAGGTACCAATGTAAAAGATATATTTGGGTAAATCTAATCTCATCTAAAACATAAAAACCAACATTAAAATGCATAAAATCACACAGAGGGAGAGAACAAAATCTCAATTTAATTCTAACGTATCATGTGAGCCATTTGCTTGCCAGTTATGAAGATGCTGACTTGATTTGCCTTGCTTTCATGACAAGAAAATCATTAACTTAAGTATTCTTGTGTGTAATATAATATTAATTGGAAGATTTTGTACATGAGTATTCCTTTCAAGTCTATTTGTGGATTGTTCTTGGCAATAGAATATATTTTGGATGTGTTATGAACCAAAATAAATCAGCAAAAGTGCATTTGTTGAAAAGTATACTGGAATTTAGTTTCTGTTTGGTTCCATCGCATGTTGGACATTTGTGAATCTGTGTTCCTAAAACACTCTTAAAATGCAACTCAATAGCAAAGTTATCATTGTGCCTGTTCAAAACAATAATGTGGACATTTTCCTTAGGTGAGGGAGAGAAATGGCAATTTACTGAATTTTATTTGTTGATCTTCTTCATGTAGGCTGCCCGTTTTTCTTGAAAAGCCCATTACGGATATCACCTAAAAATTAATTACTCACCCCACATCATGGATATCTTCATGAAACTTATTTCCTAGATTTGGGGGTACAAGATCAATTTTTAGTGCAAGTTTTGAAGCTCTAGGGCAAAAACTCTTTTTTCTATGGACTTGGTCCACTTTTTTGGACCTAAGATTTTGACCTTCATTTTTTTGACCCATATTTTTGAAAATTCATTAAAAAATCAATAATTCCTTGTGTTAAACCAAAGTGATTTGGTTTCATTTTGATGACATAGTATCTGACTGACAAGAAAAAAGTGTTTGAAATTAACTTTTTGTAATGGTTGGTTTATGCTACTGTGTGTCTTAGCAAAAGACTGTACTAAAATTTCATTTAAAATGTTTTCTGAAATGTGCTTTTGACTTACTTAAAATTTAAAAATAAGCCTTTTTAGATGTAACTTTTTTGTTAGACTGGGGATATGCTTAGAGTTTCTTCATTTCTGGTGAAGAGATAAAATATTTACTGTATTTTTTAAAATTAAATGTCTCATTCTGATTTCTTTTGATATATATATATATATATATATATATATATATATATATATATATATATATATGGCTCATTCTCTGGAAAGGTACACAAGGAGGGGTTACGTTCTTAAATTGATCAGACCAAAAGTATTACACTATAAGACCCAAATCTATTCAAGTAGACAAACAAAAAACATAATTAAGAAACACCATGAGCAATGGGAAAAGGCTGAGTGTAAAATTCGAGCTTTTATCGCTAGTTGTGTTGACAAAATGTGCCGATTTCAGCTGGCCAGTTTGTTACACGGAAAAACGAGAACTTTTCAGATAACAATTGCAACTGGATTTTCCTGTTAAATTTCAAAAAGAACGGTTGTATTTTAATCTATTACACACATACTTGACGATTACAGATCACGTTTTATTTTTTTTGCACATTTGTGAAACAATTAGGGATTTAATTTTGCTGACTTGTTCGTAACATGTCGTGTCCGATCGAAGGTTTTGTAAATATACTCGGCGGAAGAATATTAAGCAAACGAATTGACCCAATTCCATGTCCATTCAAAAACAGAATGTTTGAGAGAGTCATATTTGATAGAAAACACAATTTATGAAGGGAAACTTGCTAGAAGTGAGATGAAATTGCGTCATTTCTGAATTTGTGTCCACAAAATGCGTTACGACACAGCAATCAACTGGACTACATTTTTCAATGCAAACTAGTCCTGCAAGGGGAATAACTGCAAAGGTCCTACGCGGAAGGACATACTGAGTGATCCCTGTGTGGTTTTCACAAACTGCGCGTTCGCAGGAAGCAGTACAGTCAACTCAAATGTGTGGCGTCCACATCGTTCGACATTGTTACGAACTAGAAATGCCCGCCATTTCTTCCAGTGTGCTAGCTGAAGATCGCCTACGATGGAAATTTCAGGATTTTAGTAATGTTTCTCATCGTTAACCCTCTGGACGCCATTAATTTTTCACGGTTTTTCCTCCCTGCAGCCAGTTATTTTCTGGGCGTGCCCCAAAACCGAGACCCCTCTTCTGTTTAAAAATATACAATTATTTTATTCTTTGCTATAGAGGCAAAATTTTTGGAGGAAAGATGGAAAATTGAATGCTCTCTCTGATAGACCCACTGAAATTTATGTCCATGCAATACAATATGATAAGGAAAAAAAACTGAGACAACACAAGTAAAAAACGTGTCGAGTGCCACTGACTTACTCGAGAATAAATTCCCGCATCGCTTCCTTTCTTCGCCCTCACTTGACCAGCATAGCGATTCGTTTCGTCGACCATCAAGTCAACGACTTTATTAGTTGAAATAGAGATGAAAAGCATCCAATTTAGATACCTCATCGGGCACATGTTGAGGATCTCGAGTCCATGCGCGAATTTAGAGCGAATTCAGAAGTTACCGATCGAGGTAGACACGCTGTTGCGCGATTTCGACTGTGCACGCTGGCCCAGAAATGGCTGAGCTCGATCCTGATGAAGAGCGAATCTTTGAAATATTGTTCGATTCTGACTCGGAAGAAGAATTCCATGGCTTCACAGAGGAAGATTTGGTCGAGTTTGCCACAGCAACCATGAGTGGTCATACGCAGACGGAATCTTGAAGTGGGCTGGTTCAACTTCGATTTCGTCTGTCACTGTCAGTCTGTGGCAAACTCGACCAAATCTTCCTCTGTGAAGCTATGGAATTCTTCTTCCGAGTCAGAATCGAACAATATTTCAAAGATTCGCTCTTCATCAGGATCGAGCTCAGCCATTTCTGGGCCAGCGTGCGCACTCGAAATCGCGCAACAGCGTGTCTACCTCGATCGGTAACTTCAAAATTCGCTCTAAATTCGCGCACTTGAAGTGAAAAAATATGGCGACTGTTATTATGAAAGCGAGGCTCTTCTGCGCAGTCTCCATGCGTAGAGAGCTCTCACAATCCCAAGATTCATAGCAAACGGCGCCAGATTCAAACATGCCTATCCGTCTGTCGACTGTATCCGCCGACGGCTGTGAGGGGAGGTAACTACGTCGGCGGTTATGACCGCCGACGGCACGCAGAGGGTTAAATGTGAAACTATATTCCTTTTTTAATCTTTAGTTGTGCTTACCGATTGTTGTTGACTAAGTTTGTGAGGTGAAAATAGATCGAAAACTGGTTCGATCCGTCAAACTGAAACATTTCTTTGAAAATGTGTGGTTTCTTGTGAAATTAAACATAAAAGTGGACAGCATTACATGATTACCCTTCATACCGGACCCAAAATTATTCCTTACCTTATCTTACAGCTTTATTTAAAGTTTTGTTACTAAATTAGCATGTTTTGTCGATCTATTGCTTGTTCTTTCTTGTTCGTAAACAAGACACGATGGAAGTTGTCTTTGTTACAACCTAGTGATTATCCTTGAGATATATTGTTAAAAGTTTGTTTTGTTTTTTCCCCTGATGCTTTCATGGTGAAAAGGCTTTCTAGATCTTTGTTTACTTCTCTCCAATATGCAAGCAATAGTGATGGCACATCAATACTTAAATAACATTTGGATTTTGCTTTTGTTCAACTGGTTTGTAACAAGACACGATAAGTAAAATGTATAATTTTGTTCCAAATGTCAAAATTAATAAGTTATCTATTGCAAGCTATTTATGATGTGTTTATTAGTCGTTTTCAACATGTTTTGTAAGGAAATTATCTGAAAACCATTATGTTTTGACCACATTTAATATCTGTTTAGCGCCCAGTGTTACAAACTAGAAATGTGGTCAAGCACCTCTTCATACCCCATTTACTTAGAAAAAGGCAAAGACCTTGCTCCAGTATTACTCTAGATGATAGGTCCAAGCATTTTTTAACCTAAATATGTACTTTTAATACAAATATTTGATGAAAAATATTTCACCACCCATGTAACAGATTTGTGTACCTTTCCAGAGAATGAGCCATATATATATATATATATATATATATATATATATATATATAGGTATGTTACAAAACGCGGAATCCACTCCCGTTTTGGATGTCGTAAAATTGAAACCCGGTTTTTTGCACATCGCGGAGGGTAGGTCACCAAATGCACGTTTTCTGATGAAATCGGAAGTTAATTAAGTAGGGCACCTATTGTATGACGTAGAGCACATATTTCTGTGCAAGAAAGGAGAAAAAGGCGGTAAGTCTAAAAAAGTATATATGGAGAAGCATCAAGCGCAAAACTCATAAAACAGAAGTATGTGATCAAACCAATTTTATGTGCTGATCCAACTCTAAAAACTATCCTTATTAATAGATACGTCATTTTTATAATGTTTCCCAAAGTTTCAAGTAAGTGCTTCATGTCGAAATGTCCTTTTCACTGAACATAACAGCGTACCCCTCCAAGATCACAATCCAAGATCATCAGTTATATATATGGGTCTTTCCAAAAAGCTGGGTTGCTACACAGGTGTAATGGGGAAAACCCTTTTTGAACTCCAAAACAACTCTTTTTCTCAATGTTATGGGTGTAAACCTCCCCCAAAATGATTTCAGAAATAGTATTGATAACTTCACATTTATAGATTATCAGTGCATTTCAAATATTTGGCCCAAAAGTCGAAAAGTGGTTCAGAAGAAGGTCACGTGTTGTGACATGCTAGATATGCATTTAGTTGGGCATAGATTTGAATTGCAAGATAGCATATTAAAACACAATGAAATCATATTCGTATCTATTAATACTTACATAATTGTACCATTAGTTTGAAATAATGATGTGTTTAGTATTTTCTGTCATATTAGCCCGAGTCCAATTTCCTGTCTTTCGTAACATGTGGTTTCCGAGTGTGAAGCCATCAAATAGCTCACTACGCTAGTCCAGTAAAGCGTAGGAATATATGACTGTGACGTTGCAATGAGAACGATGTGTTTCTAGGTCACTACACAGTTGCTGTTTTGTTTTCATTTATTAGGAAACATCAAGTTATGTTGATTTTAAAATTGTCCGCGAACATCGTTTCCGGTTTTGCTTGTTACGAAAGACTGTTCAAAAAAGGCGCGTACTCATTCTAGAATAAGAAAAGAAGGACTATTTTCTGTGTTCCATTACATCTTTCATGCGGATTGATATTAGAACGCAGTAGGTCCGGGTAAACAATATGGTTGGCGGGATTTTCTTGTGGTGTTGTTTGGATTCCGGATCGTGTGGTCTTGTTACGAAAGACATGTTGTGTGCCATTCAACGCTTCAACAGGCGATTACGATAAGCTTGATTGTGTTATGATTGAATTGGTGATTGATTTAGATTTACAATTTAATTTTTGTTGCATACAGTGTCAAATTCATCACAGTTTATAGTTTATAATTTATAGTCAACCACCCGGGCCGTGATAGACTAGAGTACTCGGTGAGTCCTCGCGAACTGAGCAGCGCTTGTGCTGTGAAATGGCATGTTCAGGACGCGTAGCGATGCAAAGCGCTGCATGTGATTGGGCGCTTTGCAGCGCTGCGCCTCCTGAACAAGCCGCTGTTCAGGAGGGAAGCTTCGCGAGCGGTGCTGGGCGATTCGCCCCAATTGCGATATTCGGAACGTCGTTTAGCTTCAGATTACACCCGAATCACGCAGATCGTTTAGGTGCATGGAGTACAGTATCGCCGAGCAAGACGTTTGTCACAAAACGCAGATACATTAATGCGGCCGGATCTTAGCTAAACGACGTACACCCGTACACGCGTGAGATCGCCTCCTGAACACGCTGAACTGAACTGATTTTTTAAGTTTCTGCGTTACGCAAGACATATTTTACACCATTAAACGTAGGTAACTTATAGCTTAGAATTCCCTTGTTCCATGTTTTTATGTATTCAAGACCTTCTTTATACAGTAGAAAATGTGTTGGTTTTAAAGTAGAATCAAAACTGATCAGAAGAACGCAATTAAGATTTTTGTCGTTTGTTTGGTCTCCGTGTTACAATAGACATCACTTTAAAAAAAATCAGAAATATAATTATTGTATTAGAATTTTTAATTTGTCTTTGTGCTAGGTAATTATATTCAGCAATACACATTATTTCACTGTATGGTTGCATTTTCTTCTTTTTTTCCTTTGAGGTTAAAAACAAACTTTTGTAAATGTTTACGACATGATTTGGTACATTCAAGTTAAACATCATAGTACTGTATCAAAATATGTTGCATTGTCAAATTTTCTTGTGTATTTGCTGTTATTTAGTGAATGTTAAAAAGAATTGAATCATTTTGACAATTTTAAACAGGACATTTGTTGTTTATTTATTGTCATTTGGTTTCCATGTTACAATAGACATTTCGCAGACTGGGCGCATTCAACTATCTGCCACTTGAACACCAATCACAAACTTATCTTCATATTTAGGTTTTATTGTCACTCAAACACAGTTTTTTCATATGCAGTACAAAAATAAGCATTTCAGCTCATTTGGTTTTTTGCCACTCATGTCACACAATTGGTCCCAGCTTTTTGGAAGGACCCATATACGGAGAAGCATCAAGTATGTGATCAAACCAATTTTATGTGCTGATCCAACTCTAAAAACTATCCTTATTAATAGATACGTCATTTTTATAATGTTTCCCAAAGTTTCAAGTAAGTGCTCATTCGAGTCATTGTCGAAATGTCCTTTTCCATGCACATAACACTAACAGCGTACAGCTCTACGATCACAATCCAAGATGGCGGATGGTAACTCACATTCTGACTCAGTCAGTATCACTATCAGTAGGTGTTTCACATTGAAAATAAGGTTTTGTGTTGTTTGATTTTTCGGGGAGAAAAGATGTTATTGGGACATTACTTTGAACCATGGCCTTTCATTGCCTCACGCTTTTCACGACTACAAGTACAACATCCGAATTTTCCTTCTTTGGCTCTGCAACATATTTTATTTACATAAAAATTCGTAACTCGAGTTAAAGTTAACCAATCTGAAATTTATATATACCATTGGAAAGCTATTTTTTTTGCTCTTTCTGGTGATATAAAGCAATATCTTAAAATTTGATATTTTTTTTCAAATTTCCTGAATTTTAGTTTTTTCCAGTCACGGGAGTGCCCCTTTAAAAATCACAAGGTAAAACAAATCTTATTTTTCAAAGTAAGATAACCTATATAATTGTCTAGTAGAGACATTGACCTTTCTTTTCATACCAAATTGAACAATATTGATTGAAAAATGTGGGAATTACAGTTAACTTTAGTAAAAAAGGGTGTAAACTGGTTTCAATTTTCCTTCTTTGTCTCATTAACCAATTTTATTGGTGTAAAAATTCATAACTCGGGTCAAACTTAACCAAACTCAAAGCTGTATATACCATTGGAAAGCTGATTGTTTACCCCTTCCAATGATAACAAGCAATATATTGAATTCTTAAAAAAAATATTTTTGTAACATACCTAATATATATATATATATATATATATATATATATATATATATATATATATATATATATATATATACTGTCTTGCAGTGTAACGTAACTTTAGAAGAAAAAACAATCAAGAATCCATCCTGTTTTCCGTCGAATTTTATGCCGTGCTCGGCAGTGATAGAGAAGCTCATTCAGCGTGGCTGAGACTAGCTCTTTGTTCAGAATGAGAGAAGCTTTTACACAGCGCTCACGACTCCTCCTAATACATTGGGACAGAACCGCAAACACAGTGGCTGGCAGCGACTGACCAAGAAAGACTCATTTACCGCACCAGAAGATCCTTGCCGTACTCACAGTCGGTTCTTGCTCTTTCTTTACAGACATTTAACAACGTCTTCTATGCGAAGGCCGTGTGAGTGAACTGTTGACGCCATGTTGAACTGTTACAAATCGGGATCGGCTCTCTATTGCGGAGGGCCGCTATTGCGGGATTTTTTTAAATAACAAAAGATCTTAGGCAATTTTGATTTTTTGGTCCTAAAACGCCTAAAAACAGAACATTTTTGTTACTTTTTTAACTTAGAAATTTTTTCCTTTTTTTTTTACTATTGCAGAGGATCTTTGCCGATACTTTGAGCGAGGTTTCTTTGAGAGTTACCTCCCCCTATTCGAATGCTACTTTTGAGCGCTGCGTTGACAACATTGCATGTGTGCGTGCGTGTGGTGTGTGAAAGGAATAAAGTTTGGTGTGAATTGTAATGTACAAGGTATGTATAGGTTTTCTGGATGTTTGTTGAAACCATGCATGTTTATTTATTACTCTTTTGCGTTAGGACGGTAAATTTCTATATATGTACATAACGTAGCTGCTCTCTCTCTCTCTCATTCCACCTTTATCTGTTTACCATTGTCTTCCTGTCTGGACCTGACCCTAACTTATGTCTCTCAGCATCGTTGTTTTCTCACACGCTGTCGTGGCGCCACTCTACCGGTGGGCCAAGTACGGTTATTGTTTTTTTCCGACTCTGTTGACCCCATCTGCCCACTGTAATGGACGGAGGGAGAAAGAATGCCAGAACCCAATAATAGAGACGATCATACAGACGACAGTCTAGGAATGGAGAGGGATAGAGGGGAGTGGCGATGCATGCGATGGGAGAGTGACGACAACGATCCCATCTTAGGAACACCATATGTGATGTGACATAAAAAGGGGAGTCAGTTTTGACGACGTTAAGCCCAGCTCCCCATGGAGAACAGCAAAGTCTAATTTCTTGTGTTTCGGGCTGCACTGCAAGCAAAGACCATGGATTAACTTGCAAGGGGATTTCAAAATGGAGAGTGTATTGACACTACATGCAAGCACTGCTCTCCAGTTGCTTTCTCCACCTTTTTCCAGCTTCCAGTCTTCTTTGGACTCTGACCCCTCATCCACTGGGTAATTGTCACATAGCAACCACTTCACACCGACGTGTGCAAGTCTTAACAATGAAAATGTGACAGGATGGTCGACAGAAAGAGACGAGAAGAAGCGAGAGTAGAGGGACAACCGCGCTCACTGCATCATTTCTTCTCTTTATTACAACCAACCTCTAATCATAATACAACGATAATGAATAAAATGACAAAAAACACACAAAAATACAGTGAATACATTGAATACACACGTCTGCCGATGTAGTACCATTTCCATAGGAGAATGACATGGGGTCTAACCCGTAACATCCTGAGAAATTACCTAACAAGAATACAGACCGTCTAGACACTGTGCAGAAACTACAGAGCATAGATCAAATAATGTCATAAAAGCAATATAAGCAGGACTAACATCATGGGAAGCTCACTATGCTCATTCACAAAGGAATGATTACAAACAAAAGTTAATCATATAAACAATGTTAAAGTCCAAAATACTGCAAGACTCAGGCATAAAATCATAACAAAATTACAAATTAAAACATGACTCAGGGTAACAAGAACAAGGTAAGGCCTAATCCCACAAACCTCAGGACTGCTCCCACCAGTGCATTAATTAGGCTTGCTCTGCTACACATATGTCAGCGTCATTCCTGTGAAATGCCAATAATCCCATTGTAAACACACAGTAATAACTCAGCTCGGTCGCACACAAAACCATGAGAATAACAATAATCAGTCCAATACATCACTTCTTCATCATTGGTTCCGATATCATGAAGAAAACCAAAACATTTCCTAAGTCCCATCAAACTACTGAAACTGAGAGAAGTATACTGAAAATCCTCCATTAGCCCCAAGGACCAACTGTACGGACAACAAGTATCAATTTGGGATACTTCATGATAAAAGCCCTGAGCACGGAAAGTCTAGAGAATTTCTATAGCAGACAGCTTCTGCTGCTGGGAAAGGGTTTGTTGACATTCTGTGGGGAAGACCTCCCATACTAAACATAGACTGCCGGGTCATACGGGAGGCCTCATTAGCATACAACCTTCTCCCTGCATGTGCACAAGGCGTGACATCTTCCCGCCAAAACCCAGCCTCACCCCTGGCTAGGGGTGAAAGCAGGGGAAGAATCAGGAGAGAGAGAGGGGGAGAGGGAGCTGCGTGGCACCCTGCTGGCAAGTCTGTGTCTGAACAAAAGTAGGCCTCATCTATGGAACGATTATAGCTCTAGCAAGGAGGGAATTCTCTCAGTTTCAGCATAACAAGGAAAAACACATTTCAATCATAATTATTATTGTGACACAAAAGATATACAAAATAAGGCAGACTGAATGCAAAACAAAAGAAAGGTTTTACACATAGTCATTGTGAAATAAGCTATTGAAACCTTGTGAAATATTTACATAAAACATCACTTGAGAACAAGAATCTCTTCTTTCCCTTCCCAACTCAAGCCAAAACCAAACTTCCAAAGAACCACTTCTCTACATAAAAGTCAAGCTATCAGTCGACAACATCAACATGCATTAAATGTCAGAAAACAATTTTTTTTTTAACAAGAGATAAAACAAAAGACAAGTAAGAATTCTCAACATACCTGTGCATTAATGCATGTCACAAAACTAGAATTGAACTAGTTATTTGGCTCAAGCTAGTCCTCAGAACCACATGAGCACCCCACAATGGCCAAGCAAAAAAGGAACTCAGAAACACGCAGAAAATTGTCTGGAACTATTTTCTGGCACCAATTTACACTCACATGTCCTTCTGCTTGAACATGAAATCCCTAAATAATAATCCATTGTATTGCAAAGAACACAATTTCCTCTCATCTACATTTCACAATTCACTACACCAAACATTATAATAGCCCACAACACAACCGATTTACAATTATACTTAATTTCTTCCGTTCTCACAATTTCAACAAGTAACAGAACGGGGTCAAATTCCTGCGCCCATAAAAGCTAACTCCGGGGGGGGGGAAACCTGGTTCTGATCTGTCAACAGATAAGAGGTGGGGGAGGGGTGCAGCCCCCAGGCACCGCAAGCAAGGGGGGAGGCAACAGAACCAGAAAGAGGAGAGAATGTGCCTAACCCGTTGTCTGCTACAGATGGAAACCAAGGCACAGACTCAACAGTGCAGTGGGATGTAAAAATGCATCCTTAACACAAGAACTGCTACCCCTACCCTAAACAATGTAAAGGGGTTATATGCATTGCTGATAATAAGGAATAGCAAGCCATAACACACACACACACAAATGATCATAGTTATGCAATAGAAAAAGGGAAATAATAATTATGTAATAATAAAGGAAAGATCATTT
>JAWQFJ010002135.1:31289-37206 GCA_034096865.1 Theodoxus fluviatilis | reverse complement strand
CACACACAGCCACCACACACAGCCACCACACACAGCCACCACACACAGCCACCACACACAGCCACCACACACAGCCACCACACACAGCCACCACACACAGCCACCACACACAGCCAGCACACACAGCCACCACACACAGCCACCACACACAGCCACCACACACAGCCACCACACACAGCCACCACACACAGCCACCACACACAGCCAGCACACACAGCCACCACACACAGCCACCACACACAGCCAGCACACACAGCCACCACACACAGCCACCACACACAGCCACCACACACAGCCACCACACACAGCCACCACACACACACACACACAGCCAGCACACACAGCCACCACACACAGCCAGCACACACAGCCACCACACACAGCCACCACACACAGCCACCACACACAGCCACCACACACAGCCACCACACACAGCCACCACACACAGCCACCACACACAGCCACCACACACAGCCACACACACAGCCACACACACAGCCACCACACACAGCCAGCACACACAGCCACCACACACAGCCACCACACACAGCCACCACACACAGCCACCACACACAGCCAGCACACACAGCCACCACACACAGCCACCACACACAGCCACCACACACAGCCACCACACACAGCCACCACACACAGCCACCACACACAGCCACCACACACAGCCACCACACACAGCCACCACACACAGCCACCACACACAGCCACCACACACAGCCACCACACACAGCCACCACACACAGCCACCACACACAGCCAGCACACACAGCCACCACACACAGCCACCACACACAGCCACCACACACAGCCACCACACACAGCCACCACACACAGCCACCACACACAGCCACCACACACAGCCACCACACACAGCCACCACACACAGCCACCACACACAGCCACCACACACAGCCACCACACACAGCCACCACACACAGCCAGCACACACAGCCACCACACACAGCCACCACACACAGCCACCACACACAGCCACCACACACAGCCACCACACACAGCCAGCACACACAGCCACCACACACAGCCACCACACACAGCCACCACACACAGCCACCACACACAGCCACCACACACAGCCACCACACACAGCCACCACACACAGCCACCACACACAGCCACCACACACAGCCACCACACACAGCCACCACACACAGCCACCACACACAGCCACCACACACAGCCACCACACACAGCCAGCACACACAGCCACCACACACAGCCAGCACACACAGCCACCACACACAGCCAGCACACACAGCCACCACACACAGCCACCACACACAGCCACCACACACAGCCACCACACACAGCCAGCACACACAGCCACCACACACAGCCACCACACACAGCCAGCACACACAGCCACCACACACAGCCACCACACACAGCCACCACACACAGCCACCACACACAGCCACCACACACAGCCACCACACACAGCCACCACACACAGCCACCACACACAGCCACCACACACAGCCACCACACACAGCCACCACACACAGCCACCACACACAGCCACCACACACAGCCACCACACACAGCCAGCACACACAGCCACCACACACAGCCACCACACACAGCCACCACACACAGCCACCACACACAGCCACCACACACAGCCAGCACACACAGCCACCACACACAGCCACCACACACAGCCACCACACACAGCCACCACACACAGCCACCACACACAGCCACCACACACAGCCACCACACACAGCCACCACACACAGCCACCACACACAGCCACCACACACAGCCACCACACACAGCCAGCACACACAGCCACCACACACAGCCACCACACACAGCCAGCACACACAGCCAGCACACACAGCCACCACACACAGCCAGCACACACAGCCACCACACACAGCCACCACACACAGCCACCACACACAGCCACCACACACAGCCACCACACACAGCCACCACACACAGCCAGCACACACAGCCACCACACACAGCCAGCACACACAGCCACCACACACAGCCAGCACACACAGCCAGCACACACAGCCACCACACACAGCCAGCACACACAGCCAGCACACACAGCCAGCACACACAGCCACCACACACAGCCACCACACACAGCCAGCACACACAGCCACCACACACAGCCACCACACACAGCCACCACACACAGCCACCACACACAGCCACCACACACAGCCACCACACACAGCCACCACACACAGCCACCACACACAGCCACCACACACAGCCACCACACACAGCCACCACACACAGCCACCACACACAGCCAGCACACACAGCCACCACACACAGCCAGCACACACAGCCACCACACACAGCCAGCACACACAGCCACCGCACACAGCCAGCACACACAGCCACCACACACAGCCACCACACACAGCCACCACACACAGCCACCACACACAGCCACCACACACAGCCAGCACACACAGCCAGCACACACAGCCACCACACACAGCCACCACACACAGCCACCACACACAGCCAGCACACACAGCCACCACACACAGCCAGCACACACAGCCACCACACACAGCCAGCACACACAGCCACCACACACAGCCACCACACACAGCCACCACACACAGCCAGCACACACAGCCACCACACACAGCCACCACACACAGCCACCACACACAGCCACCACACACAGCCACCACACACAGCCACCACACACAGCCAGCACACACAGCCACCACACACAGCCACCACACACAGCCACCACACACAGCCACCACACACAGCCAGCACACACAGCCACCACACACAGCCACCACACACAGCCAGCACACACAGCCACCACACACAGCCACCACACACAGCCACCACACACAGCCAGCACACACAGCCACCACACACAGCCACCACACACAGCCAGCACACACAGCCACCACACACAGCCACCACACACAGCCACCACACACAGCCACCACACACAGCCAGCACACACAGCCACCACACACACACAGCCACCACACACAGCCACCACACACAGCCAGCACACACAGCCAGCACACACAGCCACCACACACAGCCAGCACACACAGCCACCACACACAGCCACCACACACAGCCACCACACACAGCCACCACACACAGCCACCACACACAGCCACCACACACAGCCAGCACACACAGCCACCACACACAGCCACCACACACAGCCACCACACACAGCCACCACACACAGCCACCACACACAGCCACCACACACAGCCACCACACACAGCCACCACACACAGCCACCACACACAGCCAGCACACACAGCCACCACACACAGCCAGCACACACAGCCACCACACACAGCCACCACACACAGCCACCACACACAGCCACCACACACAGCCACCACACACAGCCACCACACACAGCCAGCACACACAGCCACCACACACAGCCACCACACACAGCCACCACACACAGCCACCACACACAGCCACCACACACAGCCACCACACACAGCCACCACACACAGCCACCACACACAGCCACCACACACAGCCACCACACACAGCCACCACACACAGCCACCACACACAGCCACCACACACAGCCACCACACACAGCCACCACACACAGCCAGCACACACAGCCACCACACACAGCCACCACACACAGCCACCACACACAGCCACCACACACAGCCACCACACACAGCCACCACACACAGCCACCACACACAGCCACCACACACAGCCACCACACACAGCCACCACACACAGCCACCACACACAGCCACCACACACAGCCACCACACACAGCCACCACACACAGCCAGCACACACAGCCACCACACACAGCCACCACACACAGCCACCACACACAGCCACCACACACAGCCACCACACACAGCCACCACACACAGCCACCACACACAGCCACCACACACAGCCACCACACACAGCCACCACACACAGCCACCACACACAGCCACCACACACAGCCACCACACACAGCCACCACACACAGCCACCACACACAGCCACCACACACAGCCACCACACACAGCCACCACACACAGCCACCACACACAGCCACCACACACAGCCACCACACACAGCCACCACACACAGCCACCACACACAGCCACCACACACAGCCACCACACACAGCCACCACACACAGCCACCACACACAGCCACCACACACAGCCACCACACACAGCCACCACACACAGCCACCACACACAGCCACCACACACAGCCACCACACACAGCCACCACACACAGCCACCACACACAGCCACCACACACAGCCACCACACACAGCCACCACACACAGCCACCACACACAGCCACCACACACAGCCACCACACACAGCCACCACACACAGCCACCACACACAGCCACCACACACAGCCACCACACACAGCCACCACACACAGCCACCACACACAGCCACCACACACAGCCACCACACACAGCCACCACACACAGCCACCACACACAGCCACCACACACAGCCACCACACACAGCCACCACACACAGCCACCACACACAGCCACCACACACAGCCACCACACACAGCCACCACACACAGCCACCACACACAGCCACCACACACAGCCACCACACACAGCCACCACACACAGCCACCACACGCAGCCACCACACACACGCAGCCAGCACACACACGCAGCCAGCACACACACGCAGCCACCACACACAGCCACCACACACACGCAGCCACCACACACAGCCACCACACACACGCAGCCACCACACACACGCAGCCACCACACACAGCCACCACACACACGCAGCCAGCACACACACGCAGCCAGCACACACAGCCACCACACACAGCCACCACACACACGCAGCCACCACACGCAGCCACCACACACACGCAGCCAGCACACACACGCAGCCAGCACACACAGCCAGCACACACACGCAGCCAGCACACACACACGCAGCCAGCACACACACGCAGCCAGCACACACACGCAACCAGGACACACACGCAGCCAGCCCACTCATGCAGCCACCACATGCAGCCACCACACACGCAGCCACCACATGCAGCCACCACACGCAGCCACCACACACACGCAGCCACCACACGCAGCCACACACACGCAGCCACCACACACAGCCACCACACACACGCAGCCAGCACACACACGCAGCCACCACACGCAGCCACCACACGCAGCCACCACACACAGCCACCACACACACGCAGCCACCACACACAGCCACCACACACAGCCACCACACACAGCCACCACACGCAGCCACCACACACAGCCACCACACACACGCAGCCAGCACACACACGCAGCCAGCACACACAGCCACCACACACAGCCACCACACACAGCCACCACACACAGCCACCACACACAGCCACCACACACAGCCACCACACACAGCCAGCACACGCAGCCACCACACACAGCCACCACACACACGCAGCCACCACACACACGCAGCCACCACACACACGCAGCCAGCACACACACGCAGCCAGCACACACCTGGGGGTTGGAGAGGAACTTGGTGGAGGAAAAGTCCGAGCCGCCATTACGGCCGGAGTCGTTCCACTCGCTATGCATGACGGCCTCGGTCCAGGTCTTCTTCAGCGAGAAGAAGGAGGTGTTGACGAAATGGCTGATGTCCACGTTGGTGAACTGCTTGATGAAGTCGTCGAAGTGCATCCTGGAAGGCAATGCAAGGAGGTCAAGGTCAGGACAGGGAGATAGGGTCAGGTCAGCCAGAGGGTGTCAAGCACAGCCAGACACAGCCAGACATAGCCAGGCACAACCAGGCACAGCCAAGCACAGCCAGGCACAGCCAGGCACAGCCAGGCACAGCCAGGCACTAGGGGTACACTGTGTTGCCAGGGGGCACGTTGTGTTGCTAGGGAT
>JAWQFJ010002135.1:18789-23789 GCA_034096865.1 Theodoxus fluviatilis | reverse complement strand
CTTTCCCGCTCCTTGTGACGGTGAGGACGTGTATGTCACGGCAGTTCTGTACAACAGGACACGTGACAGGCTTGACACACTTCTCAACAGCGTCTCTGCAGCCAGGGAGTCATGGGTGACGTCAGCAGAGAAAAGCAGCCAGCAACAGATGGGTGCTGCAGTCTTCCTCGGGACAGAGTGACGTCAGCAGAGAAAAGCAGCCACCAACAGATGGGTGATGGGGTCTTCCTCTGGACAGAGTGACGTCATCAGAGAAAAGCAGCCAGCAAAAGATGGGTGCTGCAGTCTTCCTCGGGACAGAGTGACGTCAGCAGAGAAAAGCAGCCACCAACAGATGGGTGATGGGGTGTTCCTCAGGACAGAGTGACGTCATCAGAGAAAAGCAGCCAGCAAAAGATGGGTGCTGGAGCCTTCCTCGGGACAGAGTGACGTCATCAGAGAAAAGCAGCCAGCAACAGATGGGTGATGGAGTCTTCCTCAGGACAGAGTGACGTCAGCAGAGAAAAGCAGCCAGCAACAGATGGGTGCTGGAGTCTTCCTCAGGACAGAGTGACGTCAGCAGAGAAAAGCAGCCAGCAACAGCTGGGTGCTGGAGTCTTCCTCAGGACAGAGTGACGTTAGCAGAGAAAAGCAGCCAGCAACAGATGGGTGATGGAGTCTTCCTCGGGACAGAGTGACGTCAGCAGAGAAAACCAGCCAGCAACAGATGGGTGATGGAGTCTTCCTCAGGACAGAGTGACGTCAGCAGAGAAAAGCAGCCAGCAACAGATGGGTGCTGGAGTCTTGCTCTGGACAGAGTGACGTGAGCTCTGCAGAGTTCTCTCTCACTGCCTTGTCACAACAAATACACGGGAGAGCTCACAGAGAGCAAAGTTGGCAGCAACACAGGCAGCTACATCGATTTATACACAGACAGCTACACAGACAGCTACATAGACAGCAACATGGGCAGCTACATACTAATACAGACAGTTACACAGACAATGAATGACAAGTAAATGGTTGAAGAACGAATGAATACATGATCAATGAACTACTGACTAAAAGTACACATGAATGAATGAATGAATGAATGAATGAATGAATGAATGAATACACGCTGAAGAACTGTATGAGCCATGAGCAATTGAGATCCAAAGTATCATAGGGCGCCATTCAAACGCAATCAGTCCAAACCCAGTACGAGACCCCAAAGCATTTCTACAACAGGACACGAACAAGCGGTGTTAAGAAACTAACATTATATCTACAACAGGACACGTGACAGGAAAGCCACTCTCTCTCTACAACCGGTCACGTGACAGGAAAGCTAATCTCTCTCTACAACAGGACACGTGACAGGAAAGCCACTCTCTCTCTACAACAGGACACGTGACAGGAAAGTCACACTCTCACTCTACAACAGGACACGTGACAGGAAAGCTAATCTCTCTCTACAACAGGACACGTGACAGGAAAGCCACTCTCTCTCTACAACAGGACACGTGACAGGAAAGCCACTCTCTCTCTACAACAGGACACGTGACAGGAAAGCCACTCTCTCTCTACAACAGGACACGTGACAGGAAAGCCACTCTCTCTCTACAACAGGACACGTGACAGGAAAGCCACTCTCTCTCTACAACAGGACACGTGACAGGAAAGCCACTCTCTACAACAGGACACGTGACAGGAAAGCCACTCTCTACAACAGGACACGTGACAGGAAAGCCACTCTCTTACAACAGAACACGTGACAGGAAAGCCACTCTCTACAACAGAACACGTGACAGGAAAACCACTCTCTACAACAGGACACGTGACAGGAAAGCCACTCTCTACAACAGGTCACGTGACAGGAAAGCCACTCTCTCTCTACAACAGGACACGTGACAGGAAAGCCACTCTCTACAACAGGACACGTGACAGGAAAGCCACTCTCTCTACAACAGGACACGTGACAGGAAAGCCACTCTCTACAACAGGACACGTGACAGGAAAGCCATATTCTCTCTCTCTCTACAACAGAACACGTGACAGGAAAGCCATATTCTCTCTCTCTCTACAACAGGTCACGTGACAGGAAAGCGACTCTCTACAACAGGACACGTGACAGGAAAGCCACTATCTACAACAGGTCACGTGACAGGAAAGCCACTCTCTACAACAGGACACGTGACAGGAAAGCCATACTCTCTCTCTCTACAACAGGACTCGTGACAGGAAAGCCATACTCTCTCTCTACAACAGGACACGTGACAGGAAAGCCATACTCTCTCTCTCTACAACAGGACTCGTGACAGGAAAGCCATACTCTCTCTCTCTACAACAGGACACGTGACAGGAAAGCCATACTCTCTCTCTCTACAACAGGACACGTGACAGGAAAGCCATACTCTCTCTCTCTACAACAGGACACGTGACAGGAAAGCCATACTCTCTCTCTCTACAACAGGACACGTGACAGGAAAGCCATACTCTCTCTCTCTACAACAGGACACGTGACAGGAAAGCCATACTCTCTCTCTCTACAACAGGACACGTGACAGGAAAGCCATACTCTCTCTCTCTACAACAGGACACGTGACAGGAAAGCCATACTCTCTCTCTCTACAACAGGACACGTGACAGGAAAGCCATACTCTCTCTCTCTACAACAGGACACGTGACAGGAAAGCCATACTCTCTCTCTCTACAACAGGACTCGTGACAGGAAAGCCATACTCTCTCTCTCTACAACAGGACACGTGACAGGAAAGCCATACTCTCTCTCTCTACAACAGGACTCGTGACAGGAAAGCCATACTCTCTCTCTCTACAACAGGACACGTGACAGGAAAGCTAATCTCTCTCTACAACAGGACACGTGACAGGAAAGCTATATTCTCTCTCTCTACAACAGGACACGTGACAGGAAAGCTAATCTCTCTCTACAACAGGACACGTGACAGGAAAGCTAATCTCTCTCTACAACAGAACACGTGACAGGAAAGCCACTCTCTCTCTACAACAGGACACGTGACAGGAAAGTCACACTCTCTCTCTACAACAGGACACGTGACAGGAAAGTCACACTCTCTCTCTACAACAGAACACGTGACAGGAAAGCCACTCTCTCTCTACAACAGGACACGTGACAGGAAAGTCACACTCCCTCTCTACAACAGAACACGTGACAGGAAAACCACACTCTCTCTACAACAGGACACGTGACAGGAAAGCCACTCTCTTTCTCTACAACAGAACACGTGACAGGAAAACCACACTCTCTCTACAACAGAACACGTGACAGGAAAGCCTCTCTCTACAACAGGACACGTGACAGGAAAGCCACTCTCTACAACAGGTCACGTGACAGAAAAGCCACTCTCTTTCTCTACAACAGGACACGTGACAGGAAAGCTAATCTCTCTCTACAACAGGACACGTGACAGGAAAGCTAATTTCTCTCTCTCTACAACAGGACACGTGACAGGAAAGCTAATCTCTCTCTACAACAGGACACGTGACAGGAAAGCTAATCTCTCTCTCTCTACAACAGGACACGTGACAGGAAAGCTAATCTCTCTCTACAACAAGACACGTGACAGAAAAGCCACACTCTACAACAGGACACGTGACAGGAAAGCCACTCTCTCTACAACAGGTCACGTGACAGGAAAGCGACACCCTACAACAGGACACGTGACAGGAAAGCCACTCTCTCTACAATAGGACACGTGACAGGAAAGCCACACTCTCTACAACAGGTCACGTGACAGTGATGCAACACACTGCACAATAGGACACGTGACAGGAAAGCCACACTCTCTACAACAGATCACGTTACAGTGATGCAACACACTCCACAATAGGTCACGTGACAGGAAAGCCACACCCTCTACAACAGATCACGTGACAGTGACGCAACACTCACTTGGCGTAGGCTTTCTCCAGCAGCGCGGACCAAAACTCGTTCCTGGACTTGGACTGGCAGAAGATGAGCTTGCCGTCCTTGGTGGGCAGCCTGTCGTCCACCACGATGTCCACCCAGGTGCCGAATCGCCAGAACATGAAGTGGAAGATGCCCGCGTACTGGTTCTTGTCGCTCCATTCCTGCTCCTTCACGTCCGGCACCACCTGTGTGGAGCAAGAAGGGAGGGGGACTGTATTGTCAGCTCCTCTAAACACTGTATTGTACCACTTCACTCCTTCACGTGGGACAGAGAGGGAGGGGGACTGTATTGTCAGCCCCTCTATACACTGTATTGTACCACTTCACTCCTTCACGTGGGACAGGGAGGGAGGGGGACAGTATTGTCAGCCCCTCTATACACTGTATTGTACCACTCCACTCCTTCACGTGGGACAGAGAGGGAGGGGGACTGTATTGTCAGCCCCTCTATGCATGTACACTGTATTGTACCACTCCACTCCTTCACGTGGGACAGGGAGGGAGGGGGACTGTATTGTCAGCCCCTCTATGCATGTACGCTGCATTGTACCACTCCACTCCTTCACGTGGGACAGGGAGGGAGGGGGACTGTATTGTCAGCCCCTCTATACACTGTATTGTACCACTTCACTCCTTCACGTGGGACAAAGAGGGAGGGGGACTGTATTGTCAGCCCCTCAATACACTGTATTGTACCACTCCACTCCTTCACGTGGGACAGGGAGGGAGGGGGACTGTATTGTCAGCCCCTCTATACACTGTATTGTACCACTCCACTCCTTCACGTGGGACAGGGAGGGAGGGGACTGTATTGTCAGCCCCTCTATACACTGTATTGTACCACTCCACTCCTTCACGTGGGACAGGAAGGGAGGGGGACTGTATTGTCAGCCCCTCTATACACTGTATTGTACCACTCCACTCCTTCACGTGGGACAGGGAGGGAGGGGGACTGTATTGTCAGCCCCTCTATACACTGTATTGTACCACTCCACTCCTTCACGTGGGACAGGGAGGGAGGGAGACTGTAGTGTCACCCACCTCTCTCTCTCTCTCTCTCTCTCTCTCTCTCTCTCTCTCTCTCTCT
>JAWQFJ010002135.1:15000-18779 GCA_034096865.1 Theodoxus fluviatilis | reverse complement strand
GAGTGACGTCAGCAGAGAAAAGCAGCCACCAACAGATGGGTGATGGGGTCTTCCTCTGGACAGAGTGACGTCATCAGAGAAAAGCAGCCAGCAAAAGATGGGTGCTGCAGTCTTCCTCGGGACAGAGTGACGTCAGCAGAGAAAAGCAGCCACCAACAGATGGGTGATGGGGTGTTCCTCAGGACAGAGTGACGTCATCAGAGAAAAGCAGCCAGCAAAAGATGGGTGCTGGAGTCTTCCTCGGGACAGAGTGACGTCATCAGAGAAAAGCAGCCAGCAACAGATGGGTGATGGAGTCTTCCTCAGGACAGAGTGACGTCAGCAGAGAAAAGCAGCCAGCAACAGATGGGTGCTGGAGTCTTCCTCAGGACAGAGTGACGTCAGCAGAGAAAAGCAGCCAGCAACAGATGGGTGATGGAGTCTTCCTCAGGACAGAGTGACGTCAGCAGAGAAAAGCAGCCAGCAACAGATGGGTGATGGAGTCTTCCTCAGGACAGAGTGACGTCAGCAGAGAAAAGCAGCCAGCAACAGATGGGTGATGGGGTCTTCCTCAGGACAGAGTGACGTGAGCTCTGCAGAGTTCCCTCTCACTGCCTTGTCACAACAAATACACGGGAGAGCTCACAGAGAGCAAAGTTGGCAGCAACACAGGCAGCTACATCGATTTATACACAGACAGCTACACAGACAGCTACATAGACAGCAACACGGGCAGCTACATACTAATACAGACAGTTACACAGACAATGAATGACAAGTAAATGGTTGAAGAATGAATGAATACATGATCAATGAACTACTGACTAAAAGTACACATGAATGAATGAATGAATGAATGAATGAATGAATGAATACACGCTGAAGAACTGTATGAGCCATGAGCAATTGAGATCCAAAGTATCATAGGGCGCCATTCAAACGCAATCAGTCCAAACCCAGTACGAGACCCCAAAGCATTTCTACAACAGGACACGAACAAGCGGTGTCAAGAAACTAACATTATATCTACAACAGGACACGTGACAGGAAAGCCAATCTCTCTCTACAACCGGTCACGTGACAGGAAAGCTAATCTCTCTCTACAACAGGACACGTGACAGGAAAGCCACTCTCTCTCTACAACAGGACACGTGACAGGAAAGTCACACTCTCTCTCTACAACAGAACACGTGACAGGAAAGCCACTCTCTCTCTACAACAGGACACGTGACAGGAAAACCACACTCTCTCTACAACAGGACACGTGACAGGAAAGCCACTCTCTTTCTCTACAACAGGACACGTGACAGGAAAGCCACTCTCTACAACAGGTCACGTGACAGAAAAGCCACTCTCTACAACAGGACACGTGACAGGAAAGCCACTCTCTCTCTCTACAACAGGACACGTGACAGGAAAGCCACTCTCTACAACAGGACACGTGACAGGAAAGCCATACTCTCTCTCTCTACAACAGGACACGTGACAGGAAAGCTAATCTCTCTCTACGACAAGACACGTGAAAGGAAAGCTAATCTCTCTCTACAACAGGACTCGTGACAGGAAAGCCATACTCTCTCTCTCTACAACAGGACACGTGACAGGAAAGCTAATCTCTCTCTACAACAGGACACGTGACAGGAAAGCTAATCTCTCTCTACAACAGGACACGTGACAGGAAAGCTAATCTCTCTCTACAACAGGACACGTGACAGGAAAGCCACTCTCTACAACAGGTCACGTGACAGGAAAGCCACTCTCTACAACAGGACACGTGACAGGAAAGCCACTTTCTCTACAACAGGACACGTGACAGGAAAGCCACTCTCTACAACAGGACACGTGACAGGAAAGCCACTCTCTACAACAGGACACGTGACAGGAAAGCCACACTCTACAACAGGTCACGTGACAGGAAAGCCACTCTCTACAACAGGACACGTGACAGGAAAGCCACACTCTACAACAGAACACGTGACAGGAAAGCCACTCTCTACAACAGGACACGTGACAGGAAAGCCATACTCTCTCTCTCTACAACAGGACTCGTGACAGGAAAGCCATACTCTCTCTCTCTACAACAGGACACGTGACAGGAAAGCTAATCTCTCTCTACAACAGAACACGTGACAGGAAAGCCATACTCTCTCTCTCTACAACAGGACACGTGACAGGAAAGCCATACTCTCTCTCTACAACAGGACACGTGACAGGAAAGCCATACTCTCTCTCTCTCTCTACAACAGGACACGTGACAGGAAAGCCACTCTCTACAACAGGTCACGTGACAGGAAAGCCATACTCTCTCTCTCTACAACAGGACTCGTGACAGGAAAGCCATACTCTCTCTCTCTACAACAGGACACGTGACAGGAAAGCCATACTCTCTCTCTACAACAGGACACGTGACAGGAAAGCCATACTCTCTCTCTCTACAACAGGACACGTGACAGGAAAGCCATACTCTCTCTCTACAACAGGACACGTGACAGGAAAGTCACACTCCCTCTCTACAACAGAACACGTGACAGGAAAGCCATACTCTCTCTCTCTACAACAGGACTCGTGACAGGAAAGCCATACTCTCTCTCTCTACAACAGGACACGTGACAGGAAAGCCGTACTCTCTCTCTACAACAGAACACGTGACAGGAAAGCCATACTCTCTCTCTCTCTACAACAGGACACGTGACAGGAAAGCCATACTCTCTCTCTCTACAACAGGACACGAGACAGGAAAGCCATACTCTCTCTCTACAACAGGACACGTGACAGGAAAGCCATACTCTCTCTCTACAACAGGACCCGTGACAGCAAAGCCATACTCTCTCTCTCTCTACAACAGGACACGTGACAGGAAAGCCACTCTCTACAACAGGTCACGTGACAGGAAAGCCACACTCTCTCTCTACAACAGGACACGTGACAGGAAAGCCACTCTCTACAACAGCACACGTTGACAGGAAAGCCACTCTCTACAACAGGTCACGTGACAGGAAAGCCACTCTCTCTCTACAACAGGACACGTGACAGGAAAGCCACTCTCTACAACAGGTCACGTGACAGGAAAGCCACTCTCTACAACAGGTCACGTGACAGGAAAGCTAATCTCTCTCTACAACAGGACACGTGACAGGAAAGCCACTCTCTACAACAGGTCACGTGACAGGAAAGCTAATCTCTCTCTACAACAGGACACGTGACAGGAAAGCCATACTCTCTCTCTCTACAACAGGACACGTGACAGGAAAGCTAATCTCTCTCTACAACAGGACACGTGACAGGAAAGCCACACTCTACAACAGAACACGTGACAGGAAAGCCACTCTCTACAACAGGACACGTGACAGGAAAGCCACTCTCTACAACAGGACACGTGACAGGAAAGCCACTCTCTACAACAGGACACGTGACAGGAAAGCCATACTCTCTCTCTCTATAACATGACTCGTGACAGGAAAGCCATACTCTCTCTCTCTACAACAGGACACGTGACAGGAAAGCTAATCTCTCTCTACAACAAGACACGTGACAGGAAAGCCATACTCTCTCTCTCTACAACAGGACACGTGACAGGAAAGCCACTCTCTCTCTCTACAACAGGACTCGTGACAGGAAAGCCATACTCTCTCTCTCTATAACAGGACTCGTGACAGGAAAGCCATACTCTCTCTCTCTACAACAGGACACGTGACAGGAAAGCTAATCTCTCTCTACAACAAGACACGTGACAGGAAAGCCACACTCTACAACAGGACACGTGACAGGAAAGCGACACCCTACAACAGGACACGTGACAG
>JAWQFJ010002135.1:0-5000 GCA_034096865.1 Theodoxus fluviatilis | reverse complement strand
CACTGTTGGCAGCAATCACGTGCCAGCACCACAATAGTCATCCCGTTGTCAGCAATGCCACCGTCTTGCCTTTCATCACATCCCATTGCACACTGCACACTGCATGCCAATGCACACTGCACACTGCATGCCAATGCACACTGCACACTGCATGCCAATGCACACTGCACACTGCACAATGCACACTGCACACTGCACACTGCATGCCAATGCACACTGCACACTGCATGATGATGCACAATGCCTGCCACTGCACACTGCATGCCAATGCACACTGCACACTGCATGCCAATGCACACTGCATGCCAATGCACACTGCATGCCAATGCACACTGCATGCCAATGCACACTGCACACTGCATGTCGATGCACGATGCACAATTCACACTCGTCAACACAGGTCGGTTGACACTGAGTGGGCAGGTGGTGAAAGTGAAAAAGAGAAAGGCCATTTCCCTGTGCGCTGTGAAGACACCGTGACGTCTCGATCTCCATAGTGTCACACACTGCAGCAAGACGCTTACGTCACACAGTCACATATCACACACTGCAGCAAGACGCTTACGTCACACAGTCGCATGTCACACACTGCAGCAAGACGCTTACGTCACACAGTCACATGTCACACACTGCAGCAAGACGCTTACGTCACACAGTCACATGTCACACTGCAGCAAGACGCTTACGTCACACAGTCACATGTCACACACTGCAGCAAGACGCTTACGTCACACAGTCGCATTCACACACTGTAGCAAGATGCTTACGTCACACAGTCGCATGTCACACACTGCAGCAAGACGCTTACGTCATACAGTCACATGTCACACACTGCAGCAAAAGTAGTATGTGACGCACATTCGCATGTCACACACTGCAGCAAGACGCTTATGTGACGCAGTCGCATGTCACGGAGTGCAACAAGAAGTTTATGTGACATAGTCACATGTCACACACTGCAACAATCATCTCATGGGACACACACACACACACTGCAGCAATACCATTATGTGACGCACAGTCGCGTGTCAGAGAGTGCAGAAAGACGTGTATGTGATATAGCCACGTGTCACACAACCGCCATTTCACACAGTGCAGCAAGACGCTTATGTGACACACAGCTGCATGTCACACACAGCAAGACGCGTATGTGTCATACAGTCACATGTCACACAACGTAGCAAGACGCTTCTGTGACGTTCAGTCACATGTCACACATTGTGGCGCACACGGGTCACAGACTGAGGTCACTCCTCTCACACCGTGTGACATGCTGGAACTCTGTGCTAGGTCGGCTCGCCAGCTGGTGGGTGGGGGTGAGGAAACGCGTCATGAAATACCTTTTTTTCCCTTTATGTCAGACATAGCTCTCTCTGAAAAGCAGCCAGGCACACATTGATGAAAAAGGCATTCAGTTTCCAAGCACAAGTAAAAGCCGTATGCCACGAACACGAAAGCCTCTATACAAATCACAAACAGCACGCAGCTAGTTAAAAACAACTTGTAGGGAGGAGAATTTCCGCCAAAGTCACACTTAGAGCCTTAGCTCGCAAAGATATACTGTACATGAATGTACATGGACAGGAAATATTACTCAGTATTGCAGTGTTAAAGCAGTTACATCCGTATATCTATCCCAAAATAAATCTATCTCTCTCTTTCTCTTTCTCTCTCTGTCTCTGTCTCTCTCTGTGTCTGTCTGTCTCTCTCTCTCTCTCTCTCTGTGTCTCTCTCTCTCTCTCTCTCTCTCTCTGTCTCTCTCTGTGTCTGTCTGTCTCTCTGTGTCTGTCTCTGTCTCTTTCTCTCTCTGTCTCTCTGTCTCTGCCTCTGTCTTTCTCTCTCTCTCTCTCTCTCTCTCTCTCTCTCTCTCTCTCTCTCTCTCTCTCTCTCTCACACACACACACACACACACACACACACACACACACACACACTCGCGCGCGCGCGCATTTTGTGACACTGTAGTTATTGAACAAATGGAGAGAAAAATGTCGGTAAAGCAATTGCGCAGACTGATAAAGTCTGCTCAGATCGAGATTCAGTTTGACCGAGGCAGACACATGGAGCTTCGTTCAATGTCATAGATGAATGGCGGGAGTTGGGGGTGGAAGTGTGGGGGTGTGTGGGGGTGTGTGGGGGTGGGGCTGGGTGGGTGACAAGGGGAAAGAGACAAAGTAATATTCATGTTAGCAACAAAATTACATACGTGCTAGTCACATACAGCGCACACAAACATGGTATCTATGCAAGGCTGCACTCATGCACACATACACTCACGCAAACACGCACACATACACTCACGCACACATACACTCACGCAAACACGCACACATACACTCATGCACTCACGCACCCACACTCACGCACACATACACTCACGCACTCATGCACACATGCACTCACGCAAACACGCACACATACACTCATGCACTCACGCACACATACACACTCACGCACTCATGCACTGATGCAAACCTAAACTCAAGCAAACACCCACACATACACGCACACATACACTCATGCACTGACGCACACATACACTCACGCATTCATGCGCACATACACTCACGTAATCACGCACACACACGCTCACGCACTGACGCAAACCTACACTCAAGCATACACGCACACATGCACGCACACGAATACGCACACATACACGCTCGCATACACGCACACATGCACACGCACACGCACGCATACACGCACACATACAAGCACAAACACGAACGCACACATACACGCACACATACACGCACACATACACGCACACATACACGCACACATACACGCACACATACACGCACACATACACGCACACACACGCACATATACACCCACAAATCCACATGCACAGGCACGCATACATAAACCCATTCATTAACTCACATATACACACATACATACGCACACAAATACACGCACACATGCACACAAACACACACGCATACAAGCACACATACACGCACATAAACACATACACACACACGTGCACGCATACACGCATGCATACACGAACGCACACACGCGCACATACATGCAAACATACACGCACACATGTACACGCACACGCACGCATGCAAGCACACATACATGCACACATACACGCACACATACACGCACGAAAACACGTGTGCATGCACGCATGCATACACGTATGCATACACGCGCACATACACGCTCATATACACGCCTACAAACACGCACACATACAAGCACACATATATGCACGCATACACGCATGCGTGCACGCATGCATACACGCACACATACACGCACACATACACGCACGCAAACACGTGCGCATACACGCACACATTCACGCGCACATACACGCACACATACATGCACACATACACGCACACATACACGCACACATGCACGCACACATGCCCGCACACAAACACGCACACAAACACGCACACATGCACGCACACAAACACGCACACATACACGCACACATACACGCACACATACACGCACAGATACACACACACATACATGCACACATACACGCACACATACATGCACACATACACGTACGCCTCTTTTATGTTTCGTGTTTTGTTTATTGCCTGCTACGTTAAGTAGTTGTATTGTATTTAACTATTTTTTTTTGTTTCAGCTGTACAGTGTGCGAGTGTTGGAATGCTTTGTATGAATGTGTACTCTTCATTGTAAACGCCATGAGCTTGCCTATTAGGGAAGGTATGTGCGTATTAAGTAATCTGTATTATTATTATTATAAACATGCACACATACACGCACACATACACGCACACAAACACGTACACATACACGCACACATACACGCACACATACACGAACACATACACGCACACATACACGCACACATACACGCACACATACACGCACACATACACGCACACATACACGCACACATACACGAACACATACACGCACACAAACACGCACACATACACGCACACATACACGCTCTTATACACTCACACATGCACACGCACACGCACATCTACACATACACGCACACAAACACCCCACACACAAGGTCCGGCCTATCCACCCTCTCCAAAACGCGAGTAACAACCCTAGCATGCCCCCCACCCACCCCCCCCCCCCCCCCCCTCCAGCACACATGGGTGTCACATGTCACCCCGAGGGGTTCGGTGTTAGTGTCCCATGACACCCTACACCCGGGACACGAGGACGAGATCAACACCCAGTGTCCAAGGAGAACAGCCCCGCCACTTGCAGACACCAGACAGACTGTGGCAGGAGAATTCTTATAAGGCGGCGTGAGTGTGAGTGAGTGACAAGCAAGCTCGCTGTCACTGCCTGAAGACAAGCAGGAATGCCCCCTCGCCTCAAACCCTGTGTCCGTGTTGCTGGGGCGACGGACAAACACGGACACGGATCTTGAAAGTTTATGACTGGCTCGGGGCAGTTTCTACAGCGCTGTCGTCCACAACCCCACACCCTGTGTGTCGCCTGGGTAGCTCCAGATGGAAGACCACGCTCGCCCCGCCACTGCCGAATGAGGAGGGGAGGGGGGGGGATAAACTGTGTGTCTTTGATGAGAGCAGTACACAGGGCTCTCGGCAGCACTGGGAGAGCCGTGCTGGTAGGGAACACTGTCTGTGCAGACACGTACCCAGCATGCAATGCAGTCCACTGTGGGGCAGTGTATGGGGACACACCCTCAGGCGCATGACCGAGTTTACGGCGACTGAAGTGTCCTTCTTGGAATGTTCTTCAGTTTTTACCTGTCATTGGGGTGCGCCTCTCGCGTACACACACAGTCACTGTGTCTGTGTGTCTGTGTGTCTGTGTGTCTGTGCGTCTGTCTGTCTGTGTTTCTGTGTCTCTGTTTGTGTGTCTGTCTGTGTGTCTGTGTCTCTGTTGTGTGTGTGTGTCTGTGTGTCTGTGTGTCTGCGTGTCTGTGTGTCTGTGTCGTTGTGCCTGTGTGTCTGTCTGTGTGTCTGTCTGCGTGTCTGTGTCTCTGTTTGTCTGTGTGTGTG
>JAWQFJ010002134.1:92955-132506 GCA_034096865.1 Theodoxus fluviatilis | reverse complement strand
CAAAAGCATCCCCATCCATATGACATTCCATACTAAAATTGACATCCCCCACCCCCTTTCATATATATGTATATATCCACTTGAGTAACTTCCCCTACACCTCCATATCAACATGAGCATCTCCCTCCAAATCACATCACCATAACTCCTTAAGCATCCCCCTTCAAATCAACAGCATCCAATATTCAAATAGGACAGACAACAAACAAAGGCATTCCAACCCATTTCAACACACACATTTAAAATCAAACATCTTGTGTTAAAAGATGGCATTCTTCTTCATTTTCCTTGGAGAGAAATCACTCTCTACTCTGGGAAGATGAAAGCTTCTGGCGGAAAGCCTCCCTCACTCTGCAAAGACAGAAAACCTGCTTTCATGACACTGTACTGTACGGTACTGCACTATACTGCACAGTACAGACACTGCAGCTTTCAAGTGACTGCCTTCCATAAAAACTTCATATGACCTCACATTCTTCGTGTACCATCCTTCATTAAAAAAAGAATGTATGATGAAATCTGTTCTTCAGACTTCAGGAACATGTTTCAACTTTTAAGACACTTCAATCATGCAGCAACATGCTGAAAGGTGCAATAACATCTGTCTCATGCAACACCAACACATGTAAAGGTAAAATGACAACTCTCCATCAAATGCTTTGCCTATGGACATACCTTTTAGGCTAATAATCTTTTATGCAAGCAGCCACTAATTGATATCACTAGGCATACAAAAGAGAAGTTAAGAAACAGATCTGCATTTGCGCATGGCCACAGTCAAGCCTCAGTTCTGGGTACTGAAGTGAAAGCTACAACAGTGACGATGTTTTTCTGGTCACTGACCACTGACAAATATGAAGGTTAGATGCCATTTGCCTCACACATTTCATCTACAAAGATGTCTGCATCTTAAACCCAATTAAAGATTATTTACACACACACACACACACACACACACCCCACACCCCCCACACCACAAACACACACACACACACACACACACACACACACACACACACACAAACACTAACACTCAGACTGGCAGATGTTGGAATATAACCAAAAACCATGCAAAGCAAATATGCTGTTTATCCATGTCGATCCAAAACAAGACAATAATGCAAGTTTAATACTCTTCACAGTACTAAGGGTAAAACTTTACACAATGAATCCAACAATCATACATGTTTTGTACACATGACCACACACAAGTCAACAGGCTAAAGCTGCTGGAACAGTTATGAAGTGAAGATTACCCGTGAATAAAGCAACCTCTTGGCCAATAACTTTGATTGCTACTTACAAGTTGTTTTTTCAAACTCACTCCCAGCAAATCATCTGGAGGCTATAAAGTATCATTTCTGCAGCTTTATACAAAAGCAAAAAAGTCAAGTACATGTCCTATCAACATGCTGTTTTAACAAGAAATGTGTTGAAAAAGAAAAGAAAAAAAGACCAATTTCTGGGTCAAAAACTCTTTGTCAATTTTGACATTTTAGCATTGTTTTCTCAAAGGCACATGGGTGCAACTATGACAAATAATCATTCATGAGAGGTACATCCTCTTTTCCCTTGTAATTTTCCTTGGCATTCTAAGAACTTTTCTTTCTGGTGCAGATAATGTTATGTGTCCTTTAGCCATATCTAAAATGTGTGAATGATTCATGGCTCTAAACTCATTGTTGAGTTTTCTTACTCAAACTTTTTGTTCTAATTTTAATGATGATGTGATGATCTTGTGGCAAATACCTGTTGTGTCTCACACAATCATTGTACATGTATTATGCAGACCTGCCAAATGCTACGCTTTCGACATGCTTGCTACGCTGCTACGCTTGTCCATAAAAACTGTGGAGCTTTTCCCGCGTGCTTGAACTTTTGACCGCGATGGAGAATCCCCCCCCCGCCAGTGCAGCTTATCACGCCGCCTTCACAGCCTTATCTCCCCCCCCCCCCCCCCCCCCCCCGCTTTCATGCCACCGGGTCAGCTTATCATGCCAACCTCACAGCTTTATCTCTCCCCACCCCCCACCCCCGCTACGCCTATTCCTTCAAGGCTACTCCAAATAGCTCTGGATGCTACTCTTTGGCATGATGGTGGGTTGGCAGGTCTGATTATGAATTAAGAGTGCAAACATCCTGACGATGACTGTAACACTCCAAATGTCCACCATTTTGTTTTGTCTTGTTCCATAATTATGCCTGGACCAGTACAGTGGTTAAAAAATCTAGGCTTGAAGGTAAACCAAGTAAACTTACGTTCCTCCTCTCAAAATACAGAGTTGCAGCCTCATAATCCCAGCCATTCTGCATGAGACATCTGCAAACCAAAGCCATGAATGACAGCTACATTGTGCTTGACTGCATGCACACAAAAACACATCAATGAAGGAAAACCAGTTTACTTTCTATCAGAGACCATATCCAAAGTACTATCATTACTGCAGTAAAATGTTACACGTTTTCAATGTATCATGACATTGTTAAGAATTTATTATTTCAATATTTTTTTCATTAACAATTAATTAAATATCTTTATTAATCATATTTATCAAAGTTTGACTATAGCAGTAATTTGGTCAGTGAGAACTGCCAAATTGAAAAGGAAATGGAGGACGAGACAAGCATGGAGTGTGAGGACTGGGAAGACACTGCATGTGCAGAGAGAAAGCACACAGGAGCTGTACAGTGGACACAGTGGGCAATGAGTTTCCCTAGGGGTCACAATGCAAACCAGGTATGTAGAGATTCTGGCAGAGCACAAAGGAAATTGAAATTATGGAAACTCTCAAACAGGAGTCACTGAGGGACAAGACACACATTAAAGAGACAATGCAAAACACACAGTGTAGCTCTACTTACAGTGCAGCCCACTTTTTCTTCAGGCCACTTATGGCAACAACATGGCACACCAGCATCTTCATGGGCTTGTTCAGGCTGTGATAGTCAAAGTCATCACTGGGGCTGGCCAGATGATGGACACTGACAAGGGGGTCAACACCTTGCCTCACCTGGGCCCTGCAGTCTGGGGAGGCAGAACGCCTGCTTCCTGTGGGGGTATGGCTCTTTGAAGCACCAGGTGTGCAAGCTCCAGGAGCCAATCCACTGTGACTGGGGGCTTGGAGAGACACACCATGGGAGGTGGACGGTCGGGGAGATGCTACAGACTGCAGGTTTTGTGTCAGAATGGCAGATTGCTGGTGTGGTTTGGGAGTGGCAGATCCCAAGTTGCATGTGGACTTGGATGAAGACTTCAAGATTCCTTGAGGAATGGTAGATGGTTGTAGGCCTTTGGGAGTGGAAAAGGACTGAAGACAGCCTGTGGGCTTAGATGATCCATACCTGCCTTCTGGGATGACAGAGGGCAGGCTGGATGGGAAGGAAGCAGGTGAATGGAAGGAGGGTGAATGCACACAAGCAGAGACTGCACCACTGCAGGTAGTGCAGGCGTCAGGAGAAGCTGACACATTGCTGTAGGTGGTGGTGGGAAGGCCTGCAGAAGTAGATACAGCATTGCTGCTGGACAGGCCAGAAGACTGGCTGCAGGGAGGGTCAAGGGCATTTTCGCGGAAGAGCATATACAACACTACAGCAACCATGTGGTTCCTAAAGCTGGAGAGGGAAGTTAGAGGCCCAACAGCCAAGCTGCTGCAATGGACAGGCAGCCCCAAAAAACTAGAAGCCGCAGTGGTGCAGGCGGTGGTGGGCAGCCGAGCAGGACCAGGTGCAGCTTTGCTGCAGAAAGGTGCAGAGAGTGGACGGGTACCAGCAATAGCACCTCTGTTGGCAGGAAGAGAGGGGTAAGGAGGAGCTGAGGCAGCACGGCGATGGAAGGAGGTAGGAAGCTGGGGGGTAGCAGGGCTAGCAGTCATGCTGAACGAGGGGGGACTCTCTGGAGAGGCAGAGCCTGCACTGCTGCCGCTATGGACGGAGCTTTCAGGTGAGAGAATAGCAGCAGGAAGAGCATCCAAGCCAAGTTCACGAAAGGCTCTCTGAAAAAAAAAAACAACAACAAATCAAACTTTTCAGAAATGTGGCTGGTTCTTTCTAATTGAATCACTTGGATAATTTGTCCAAATCGAGATATGGCTGAAAATTCATCCAAGGAGGTCACTCCAGCGATTTTGAGATTTAACATGATACGGAAAGCTGAACCAATCTCACATATGTGACCCTCCACCACGGAATGAGACGCTTTGTCCCTGGAACCATTCGGCGCTAGCACTGGAAATAGGTACAAGGGGTGTGGATTGTCGATTTTGAGTTTTTGGTTGTTTCTGGTTCAGTAATCCTTTATCTACAATGTCAGCGAGTTTCATTTACCAAATCTGTCTCTAAATACGTTTAAATACTTAATTTATGCAAGAGGGGTTTCAAAATAAATACTTCATTAAATATTCATAATTTAAAATGCTTGTATCTCAAAAACTACTCAACCGATTTCAATAATTTTTTCACCATTTCGCAGCTTTTTGGATCCTTTTTGTAAGACCTGATATCACTCTATGCATTCAAAACCTTCAATCTGATTGGTTCGCTTAACTATGGACCATATGGGAGAGGGAAGGAACCAGCCAATCGGAGCGCAGCTTAGAGTGAGCCTCGAGGTGTTAGCGCTTCTGCCTTCAACGCGCCACGCTTCCGTGCCTATCGTGATTTCGACTCACTACTGCTGATTTTTCGACGGAAAACAAGCATACATGAAGGTATGTTCCCGTAAACTTGTAAATTTATAGTGTATTACTGATTTCTTGTGTCAGATTGATGTAAATCAACAGATCGAGATCACTTTCAGCGGCCACGGAGCCGATCTCAACCCACAAGTTGAATTTCGTTTACATTAATTTTGCCGAAGATGAATGTGCAGACTTGAGAGAATATTCAGCTCTCTGCTGTACATCTCGCATTGCTTGTTTGAGAAATCTTTGTATTAAATGAACAGTAATGATGAAATGACTTCAAATAGTTGGACTGGCTCTGAAACTACATATTGAATGTGATTGTTTTCAGGTCGAGGCCGCATCAACATTGCTTGTAAATAGTTTTGTATGTTTCTTTGAATAAAATACTTTGGAATCTAATAGCATCATCAGTTCCCATTGTGGCGAATAAATAGTTTAACAATCACTGTGCACCCCCACCCCACACTTTACTACACAAACATTTTAGTGTAATTTTTGTGTTTCTTGGACCTGTGCACATTAGCACTGATTTTAAAATTATTATGAATAGGTTTTTGATCAGTAAGCCATTGTGACAATTTATCCGTGAACGTACATTTTCGTGTATTTTCTGAAACAATGTTGACAATAAACTATTTTATGTTTCAAACTGAAAATTTGTGTGTTAGTTTTATATGTTATGTTGTATGACTGTGCCAAATTTCAAAGAAATGCATGCATGGTTGCTAAGGAAACTGTTGTGCTGAAGTTTCAAAACTTTTATTTCAATTTTTCTCAGAAACACATTTCCGAGGGTAAGTATATTTAAATACCTGTAACTCGGAGAATAATTGTCCGATTTTCAAACGGTTTTCACCATTGTGATTGCCATTTTAAATACTTTCAGACAGAGTAAAAAACTGAAAATGGCCCAGGGGGACAAAGCGACTCATTCCGTGGTGGAGGGTCACATATACTATGAGAGTTTCAAACTGCAAACCTACCACTAAATGATTATTTGTCACATCTTTAGATGGGTACTGCATTACCACTGTGGGAAAATCATTGTCTGATTGCATAACACCCCACCTCATCATCACATCAAGTCTGTCTTACTCTCCAACAGAGCAGTCAAACCTTAGGTATGGGTACACACCATGGGCTCTCATCTAAAGGCATACCTCCTTTCCATTGGCAGATGAGGGATGTATGTTAGGTCTGTGTCACATTTCATTGATGTAGCTTGATTAATAATACAAGGTTGCTATGCAAAATTTACATCTACATGTAGATTAAACTTGAAAAGCTATTTTCTTAATACGCTCTTTTTTGGTAAATATATATTCAAGTTGTCATCATAAGTCAGCAACCACAGTACATATAATTGTGGTACATTTTTAAGGGCATTTAATGTACTTTATGATATAAAACAAAATCTAAAAATCACCAAAGGTAATGAAGTGACTAATTTTGAAAGGACTCATCACAAATCAAGTAAACACTATGGTCTACTGATTGCATACTCAACTTGTCTATTCTGACATGATTTTAACTATAGGCTTAAAGATCTAGGAGAGCGTGCTAAAGTTTTATTGTTTACACAATAATATTAAACAACTTAATGCATTGGTGAACTTTGTAAAATTATCACGTTTTGTTTTCGTGATAATGCGTTGTAAAACAGCCCATTCTCACCTGGCCGAAAAAAACTCATTAAGCAATTCAGTGCACATGCGCAAGTGTTATGACATCACATCGACTAATGGACTCAAGCCAAAACATGGCTGAGCCAAGCGTTTGTGACAACACGTTAGACATGGGTTGCTAGAGTAGCGACCCTGACAGCATTTCAAACGAACAATACGGTGGAGAATGTCCTCCAATACCCAAACCATACCAGTATGAGCCCTGCTGCAGCAATGCAGATGATGAACCTGATGAACAAAAAAATTCTAAACATCAAGGAGGATTCAAGTTATTCGAGCCTGAGTGATGGCCTTCACAGAACACCATGTTAAAGGAGATTACACTTTAAGTATGCGTACATTAGTTTTGTAGTATTGCACAATTGATCGTCACTGTTGTCATTTAGGGAGGGAGGGAGGGACAGAGGGATAGAAGGAAGGACGGAGGGAGGGAGGGGGGGGGGGAGAGAGGGAGGGAGAGGGGGTGAGAGAGAGAGAGAGAGAGAGAGAGAGAGAGAGAGAGAGAGAGAGAGAGAGAGAGAGAGAGAGAGAGAGAGAGAGAGAGAAGTGTGACAACACTTCACTCACCTGCAGGTGAATTATTCCTGCCATGCGGTGAGTGCCTGAGTTGCAGGGCTATTTTAGAAGAGACTGGTTCATGAAAATAGTGTAAAGGCTGCACTAGTAATGCTCCGTCATAACATTGATAGGCTGATTCAGAAGGACCAAACATCACTGGTGCATCATTTACATTGACTTAATTTTTATCAACCAGTCACTTCTCAAATACATCTCAGGCACTCACTGCGTGATGAGAAAAATTCACCAGCAGATGAGTGGTGAACCGTTGTCACACACACCACACTGCTACAGGGGAGGGAGATAGAGATAGAGAGAGAGAGAGAGAGAGAGAGAGAGAGAGAGAGAGAGAGAGAGAGAGAGAGAGAGAGAGAGAGAGAGAGAGACAGACCAGACAGACCAGACCAGACCAGACCAGACAGACCAGACAGACAGAGAAATGCAGCTAGGAGCATATGCCATGCAAAATATTTCTCTCCTAGTTTGCCTCACACAGGCTGCAACACTAACTCAAATCACATATGTGTAAGATGCTCCAGCAACACGTGTTACACAAAGTTTAGGAGAGACACTAGCAGAGACAACACTTGATGTAAGAGTGCAAGTGACCATTGTCACTGGTGTTGTGGCTGTCTGACGTCAAAATACTTGTTCTTGTAGAAGTTGCCAAGACATTCGTCGCTCTTTGAGCTTTCGGCCGGCATTATTCTTGGTTGAGATCGGTCATGCTTTTGTATGGATGGAAATGCCTTCAGTAGTAGCTTCTTTTTTTCACCTGATATCCCATCTCCTCCTGCAGCCGGTATGAGTGTGGGTAGCAATCAGGAGCAAAGTGCTTGCTGCAGACGACCAAGAATATTGTTTGCACAAAATTTGCATGGCATGTTCGTACAGAGCGCATCCACTGGCGGTTTAATGATGGGTCCCACATAAATCTATGCACCCCCACTCCATCTGAGTTTCTCAAGGAACATTCAGCAACTGCTCATTTAGCACCATTGCATTTCCTCTTCAGTGAAACGGCCGGTGTAGACTCACCGCTCATGGAAACTGCATTGACAGACGCCGTGCAATGAAGCGACTAGTCGACGCGACATCACTTCCTGTTTTTCCATTTTTCCAGGTGACGTTTTCAACAATTAATTAATTACAAATTGGAACTGACTTTTTCAGTCAAATGAACTCAATGATGGAATTTTGTATAACTTTAGCCAACCTCTTAATGATTTTGACTGTGTGCTCTCCTATATCTTTACAAACTGGAGAAAAAACCCCATTACAGACCACTTTTTCTCAAGCATTAAAAACCCGCAAATATACTGCATGTTGAATTAGGTAGTGGCAGGCCTGGAGGCTGGTGTCACACATGTGGGCAAAAACAGATGCTGTCACTGTATTTCAAGCCCTCAAATTTGCAGCTACTTTCAGTGATTTTTTTCATGCACTTTTGTACTACAATAGCAAATCTTCCTGGATTTACTCAATGTACTTTCCGTGGATATGTTTGAGTAATGTGAGTGAGTCAAGACATCAAAGGGAACACTGATCACAAACATTTTGCTTAACTGGAACAAAACTGCTCCATTCATCTTATATCACCCCTTGTGGGCAACTTTTTGTCTTGCTTTGTGAACTTTCTGTTGTAAATAGCCATTTACCTAATGCCAGTGAAATGTAACTTCAATATCCTTAGGAATAAAGTATATGTTACACTATGTTATGCTATGGTATTTGTTTTGTTATGTTATGTCATGTTTTTTTCATGTCGTGTCATGTTACATCACTAATGGCAGATGAAACATTATTTCTGTGATACTGTACTTTTTTCTGCTGATGGTTGCTTCAAATAATATATGAAAATTTGGTTTCATGAATGATGCTCCCATACTGAGGGGAAGTAACTCCAAATAATTGGAGATAGTACATCCACTGTACTGGGTTTTAGGAATGTCTTCCAGAATAAACCAAGAACTTTCAATCACTTACTTGCAGTTTTGGGAAGATATACCATGATTCAAAGATAATTATCAATATGTAGAGATTGGCTTAGATCCCAACAAAGAGAGCATCATCAACCAACAGGCGGGCACCTGGAGTTATGACCAGGTGTGGCCCACCCACCCCCGAGAGTGTAAGGAAGTTAAAGGGACGAAACACTTAGTGAAGGGGATTCTTCCTCTGAAGACCGTCCTGTTGGTATAGCTCCTCCCAGGAGTTTCTTACTTCCTACTTCCAGATCATGAAAAATGATGTTGTGTTACAAAGGCTTCAATGAAAGTTGATATAATGATTTTCTTTCAAATGTCTCACAGGATGACACTAAATTAAAATGAACTTTCTATGCTGAGGGATATGGAAAAAGAAGAACAATTACCAGATTGTGTATGAATCACAGGCTCATGCAGCAGATATTCATACTGCATGAAGATTGAGGGAGGGTGTAGGCTAAACCTAAGTCTTTTCGCAACTTCAGGGAGGGCTTGCATGCCACTGGAGTGTCTTCATTACAAACATCGAGGTCCTCGAAAAGGCTGGGGTCACCAGTGTTGAGGCCATGCTACTGATGTCGCAGCTGCGCTGGGCAGGACATGTCCACAGGATGGAAGAGTATCACCTGCCAAAGGTCACCATGTATGGCGAATTCTCCACTGGCCAATGTGTCAGAGGGGGACAAAAGAGCCGCTATAAAGACTGCCTCAGGAAGTCTCTCAATGCTTGCCACATAGACCATCCTTGTTGGTCAACACTTGCTACAGATCGTGACACCTGGCGGCTCGTCGTAAGCAGGGCTGTCGCCTCCTTCAAGAACAACCGTAGGGCCTCCACAAAAGAAAAGCAAATTAGGAGAAAGAACGAGGCAGCTGCAACCGACCACACCTTCCCCTGCGGCAATTGCAACCGGACCTGCCGATCCCACATCTGACTTCTTAGTCATGAGCGGGCCTGCAAAGGATGTGGACCATGACCTTCCAGATCTTCGTAAACGAAGCAAAGCCATGATGATGAGGCTAAACCTAAGTCTTTTCACAACTTCTGGGAGGGCTCGCATGCCTTGTCCCAGTGGAAGGTCTTGCCCAGTATAACACCAACTGATATTATAAAAAAGAGAGAAAGATGTACTCACCTCCCTCTGCTTAGGCAGGGCTTTGATGAGGGTAAGGGTTTCATTGGTGATGACCATGTTGAACCTGTGCAAGTACAGAGAGCAAGTCATCAGCCAAGAGCTGTCCATGCTGCACATCACTTCTTTACTGTCTGCATTAGAGATTCTGCCACATCACAGTGCCTGACTTCCTGTGATCCAGTTGCATCTGTCCTGTTGGCAACCCTGGTGAATTCTTCTAGTCTCTCCTACCTTGCTAATCTGCTCTGCCTCTTGTCAACATGAGTGAATTGACATCATAAGCTTCTTCTATCACAAGAAAGTTCCAGCCATGCCATTATCCATGGGTGGCTTCCAAGTCTAGGTGCACAGGCTAGACTATCAGATGCAGTGATAAAGCTGCAAAATGCTGCAGAGGTTACCTCCCTTTGGATTCGGAGAAAACATAATAATACTGCCCTGATGAGCTTGATGTCTCCATTTTCTTTTGTTCATGTTTTCTCAAAAACTACATTTTGTGAACTTGAAATTATGTAGAAAAAAATCTGAGCCTTGTACAGATTTGAAATTTTCAGGATGTGTTCTTCATGCATATAGCAACATCTTGTTACACTGGTTTGTGACATTAGCCTCTAGTTCAGCAGCTACACATACCAAAAAAGTATTAAAACTGACATTTTTTGTCATTTTCATGTTTAGTACATACAATCAATAACAAGAAGGGCAAAGCCCATACGACTCACATGCTTGACCTTGACCTTTATATGACCTTGACCTTTATATGACCTTGACCTTCAGGTGACCTTCAAGGTCAAGGTCAAACAACTAAACCTACCAATGACATCATACACTAAGAAATGCTTTACACATTTTTCCTACCAAAATACATGTGACCTTGACCCAAGGTCAAGGTCATCCAAGGTCATGCAACACAAAGCTGTTCATTCAAGACATAGGAAGCACAATGGTGCTTATTGGCACTTTCTACCATGAGATATGGTCACTTTTAGTGGTTCACTACCCCATTTTGGTCACATTTCATAAGGGTCAAAGTGACCTTGACCTTGATGATATGTGACCAAATGTGTCTCATGATGAAAGTATAACATGTGCCCCACATAATTATTAAGTTTGAGACAGTTATCTTCCATAGTTCAGGGTCAAGGTCACTTCAAAATATGTATACAATCCAACTTTGAAGAGCTCCTGTGACCTTGACCTTGAAGCAAGGTCAACCAAACTGGTATCAAAACATAGGGCTTACTTTGCCCTATATACCATGTATAGGTGAGGTATCCAATCTCAAAAACTTCAGAGAAAATTGGGAAAATGTGAAAAATGACTGTTTTTTAGACAACATTTATGGCTCCTGCGACCTTGACCTTGAAGCAAGGTCAAGTCACCATGTATGTTTTTTGAGGCCTTGTCATCATACACCATCATGCCACATTTGGTGTTGATAGACTTAATAGTCTCCGAGAAAAATCCAACGTTTAAGTTTTTTACGGACGGACGGACGGACGGACGCCCGCCCGCCCGCCCGGACGGACGGACGACACGGCTCAGTACATAGACTCACTTTTGCTTCGCATGTGAGTCAAAAATCCTTTCCAAAAGTATTTAGAACTTTCCCAAAATGATGTGACAAGTTTTTGATACTAAAGTTACCAATCTAAGGAAACGAACATTTTGATTTTTATATATATAGTTTTTGAGCTGTAAAAAAAACAATTAAACCTACATGTTATGGAGGCCATTTAGAATAATCAAAATATGAAGCTAAAGTGGTTTTCACTTATTGTCATGTAAATCTTTGAATTATCAATAATGAAAGTGAAAACTCATTGCAATAAAAGTACCTTCTCTGACACCCATATCTCACCTTCAGAGAGAGAATAGGCCACATAGAAAGCAAGGCAGCAAACTTGCTGCAAAATTATGACTGAGGAAAGACAAAGCATTAGAGCAGCATATAAAACATGCAAGGTGAACAAAAACATTATCAAACATGATCAGACAGCATCAATTTGATATAAGCACACAAGAATGATGACAAGGTTTCAAACAAGAGGTCATCAGAAACACTGGGTAGATACTTACATTCCTTTGTGACGCCGGCACACCATGACTTTTGTGAAGAACTCGATGCTTGGTGCGCCCATCAGGTCTGCGAACAAAGATAAAAAGATATCACTGCCCTCTTCTGGCACATGACTATGCAACAATAATAACAAAGCTTTGCAAATCCTTTCATTATGGGTTGTGTAGCTAGAAGTGCAACAAGTGACACCACTATGAAGCTACTGTCATGAGTGACACCACAATGCAGCTCCAGTCACACACCACACTTTATCTCTAGTCACAAGTGACATCACATCGCATTTCCAGTCACAAGGTTCACCACACTGCATCTCCACTCACAAGTGACGTCACACTGCAATTCTGGTCACAAGGTACACCACAATGAAGCTCCAGACACAAATGACTACCCAATGCATCTCCAGTGACTCCCCAATGCATCTCCAGTCACAAGTGACTCCCCAAGGCATCTCCAGTCACAAGTGACTCCCCAAGGCATCTCCAGTCACAAGTGACTCCCCAATGCATCTCCAGTGACTCCCCAATGCATCTCCAGTGACTCCCCAATGCATCTCCAGACACAAGTGACTCCCCAATGCATCTCCAGTCACAAGTGACTCCCCAATGCATCTCCAGTGACTCCCCAATGCATCTCCAGTGACTCCCCAATGCATCTCCAGTGACTCACCAATGCATCTCCAGACACAAGTGACTCCCCAATGCATCTCCAGTCACAAGTGACTCCCCAATGCATCTCCAGTGACTCCCCAATGCATCTCCAGTCACAAGTGAGTCCCCAATGCATCTCCAGTCAAAAGTGACTCCCCAAGGCATCTCCAGTCACAAGTGACTCCCCAATGCATCTCCTGTCACAAGTGACTCCCAATGCATCTTCAGTCACAAGTGACTCCCCGATGCATTTCCAGTCATAAGGTACACTACACTGCATCTCCAGTAATAAGTGACACCATACTGTATCTCCTGTCACAAGTGACTTCCCAATGCGTCTCCAGTCACAAGTGATTCCCCAATGCATCTCCAGAGATGTGACACCACACTGGATATCCAGTCACAAGTGATTCCCCAAAGCATCTCCTGTCACAAGTGACTCCCCAATGTATTTCCAGTCACAAGTGATTCCCCAATGCATCTCCAGAGATAGGTGACACCACATTGGATATCCAGTCACAAGTGACTCCCCAATGCATCTCCAGAGATAGGTGACACCACACTGGTTATCCAGTCACAAGTGACTCCCCAATGCATCTCCAGAGATAGGTGACACAACATTGGATATCCAGTCACAAGTGACTCCCCAATGCATCTCCAGAGATAGGTGACACCACACTGGTTATCCAGTTACAAGTGACTCCCCAATGCATCTCCAGAGATAGATGACACAACATTGGATATTCAGTCACAAGTGACTCCCCAATGCATCTCCAGTCACAAGTGACTCCCCAATGCATCTCCAGAGATAAGTGACACAACATTGGATATCCAGTCACAAGTGACTCCCCAATGCATCTCCAGTCTTTCTCTGTGGTCCATTACTGGAAGTTTCCAACTTAAAACCAAGGTTTTGCATGGGCCAGACAAACATTTTCCAGGGACCTCTGGAAGACATGCCATTACCATGTTTTGGTTTAACTCTGAGCTCTAATCATTGAGCGTCTGAGATTGTTATGCAATAGAAAGGTGCCTTGGCAACCATTACTCCAACCTATTTGCCATGTTGTTTCTACTACATTCTCTAAAATTCTGTGAAAAATACAAGAAAGTTTGGAACACTGGTTGTGTAACTGCTACACTGCAAGCAATCACACTTAACTTCTCCATAATTGACTACTGCAACTCAGTTGCTGGACTGCCAGATGACATACTTGGTATGCTGCATCACATGTGCTGTTCAAGTGATACTGTGGAGATCAAATCACAAGCTTGCCACCTCTCTGTTCAAATCACTGCACTGGCTGGTTGTAAAAATTTGAATATAAAATCATCTGCCTTTACTCTGAATCCAGTCTTCTAATATCATATATTCCTTCCAGACCTCTTATTTTTTTATCAGACGTGTTCTGACGGTTCTGTTTTCCCTAAGTGGCAATGGACCATCCTTATCTGTCCCCTGTTCAAAAATGTGGATTGCTGTCTCTACAGCAATCCCTTTTATCATTCAAAACAAAACAAATCTATTTGCTTAACTCTTAAGATCCTGTACCGCTCATTACCGCCCACCCTGCTCAATCCTGTACCGCCCACCTCACGTGGCTGTTACTTCACTGAATTTTTTCTACAAACTGCGCAATCCTTACAGGACTGGGGGAAAAACACGTGAATGACTTAGAGGACCTTAAGAGTGAATCACCTTAAAACCTATTTTGCCATGAAAATTCCATCCTTGAATATGCATATATGTGTGTGTGTGTGTGTGTGTGTGTATGTATATGAAATATATGTATATGTCATGAAAATGAGCATTTTTTATCTACATGAAAATAATGATGATATTGATGTTGATGATGACAAATGTGTGATTAGCATTGTTTGCATTAAGGCCAGACATGGGGGTGCAATAGGACAAAAAATTAAGCCAATACTATGATCAATTGTTACTATATGGTTTTGAAGTATATAACTTGGCAAACATAAAACTATGTTCAATTACTAAATACTGCTCACGGTTGCTATGGAAACAATCCAAGATGGCCGCCAAACATATGTTTTTAAAAAGCTTATAACTTTCAAACTACTACTTATAAACATGCTCTGTTTTCACACAAATGCACAGACACACTAAAACTAAACTTTTACAGAAGGATTTTTTGAAATAGTGAATATTTATTTTTCTACAGAATTTTAAAGAAAATGAATGCATCCGTTAGCAATTTTTAGACCATTTTCATATTTTCTCTGGCAAAAAATACCATTAAAAACTGGTTTATTTAGAAATCCTTCTGTAAAAATCTAGCAATACATGTCATAAATCAAACTGCCAAGATTCAAGGTGATGGCTTTATTCCTTCTAGAGTAGTAGTAGGTCAAATACACTGACCATAATGACGGAGAGAGAAATGCGGGAAACAGCACTTTAAAAATAAGACATGCAACTCGCCTGAAAAGAAGCTGCACCAGGTCAGCCTAGGGGTTCCATGAATGAAAACATTAGTACAGCTATATCCAGGAGGCACACAATATCACCACAAGTCCCACAATACGAAAAAAGTGTAAATATTGACTGTTATTTGTCACCAATACACAGTAAAGTTGGTCCACCGAACTTGGTGTAGTCTCATATTTACACTGCCACCACCACTGTTGTGTGAGTGCCCACGTGATTGAGGTCTGACTGTATTCTACTGTTGTGTCCAGCAAAGCCGCACGAGCACTCATAAGCTGTTGTTTCCTTTTCACGTTAAAGTTTTTCACGGACGCCCGGACGCCCGGACGGACGACACGGGTGAGTACATAGACTCACTTTTGCTTCGCATGTGAGTCAATAAAAATGGTGATGATGATGGTTGTGGTGAGAGTGATTGTGGTGATGGTGGTGGTGGTGGTGAGTGTGATGATGATGATGGTGGAGGTGGTGGTGGTGGTGGAGGTGGTGGTGGTAGTGCTGGTGGTGGTGGTGGAGGTTGTGGTGATGATGATGATGGTGGAGGTGGTGGTGGTGGTGGTGGTGGTGGTGGTGGAGGTGGTGGTGGTGGTGGTGGTGGTGGTGGTGGTGGTGGTGGTGGTGGTGGTGGTGGTGGTGGTGATGGTGGTGGTGGTGGTGGTGATGATGATGAGTAAGATGATGATTGTGGTGATGATGGTGATGGTGATGATGATGGTGTTGATGGCAGTGATGAAGATGAATATAACGAGATTGAGTAGGTGATGATAATGATGATAGTGCTGTCTGTGTTGTCTCAGTGTGACAATGCTAAGGATACTTATCAAAATGATGAAATATGTGAATTATAATTGCTGATGACATCTAATCAAAATAAAACGACATATGTGAATTATCATGGTTGATATCCAATATGTAATTAATAAAGTCTGGTTTAAAAAATTATGAAAGTGGTGAGACTACTTATAACAACGATGACAAATAAGGAAATTTATTTAAAAACATTCATTTGATGATGGATATGACCAAAAAAAAAGAATAACGGTGGTGCTGGTGATGTTGCTGTCTTCCTGCCACTGCCCTGCTGCTTCTTACATTGGTGATGATGACACTGGTGCATGTGCTGTAAAGTGTACTACTGATGCTATCCCCACCCATGAGGTTATGACATCACAATGACATTCTTGCTTATTCATGTGTGCAGTATTGCTCATTTTCTTCATGAATGAAGTCTGTTTGATATGTGTGTGTGTGTGTGTGTGTGTGTGAGAGAGAGAGAGAGAGAGAGAGAGAGAGAGAGAGAGAGAGAGAGAGAGAGAGAGAGAGAGAGAGAGAATGATGATGATGATGTTGAAGGTTGATGGATGGCGTTTTACAGCCTGTCAGCCTTTGTTGGCTATGCAAGGCCATTAAGCATGAAAATCACAATAGTATAGAGTAAGCACAAATCAAGTCACAATGTCTTTAATTATTTTGCCACTAATGAATCATGTAGGGAGATATGGTGGGTCTATTCTGAGATGTGAGGGGGATGTGTGTGAGAGAGAGAGAGAGAGAGAGAGAGAGAGAGAGAGAGAGAGAGAGAGAGAGAGAGACAGACAGACAGACAGACAGACAGGCAGACAGACAGACAGAGATGTGAGGGGGGTGTGACACAGAGAGAGAGAGAGAGAGAGAGAGAGAGAGAGAGAGAGAGAGAGAGAGAGAGATTGAGGTGTCCACGTTTGAAATTGTTTTGTGCGCTAGCACATACATTATTATAGACTTGGATAACAGCAGCACAAGGATCCATAATTTTAAAAATATGATTTCTGTAAATTTCTCTCTAAACATTCATTTATTGTACATTGAATTTAAATTGGCCTTTCCTTTCTCTCTATGGGCTTTGTAAAGTGCTATCAACTGTATGGCTTGCTGCATTTGAAATGTACTATATTTGTTGTTTTGTTGTTCGTCCGTCGAGTCGACGAGGACCACTCTAGTCATCCGGGGGGTTGCTGGGACTGGGTCTGTCTGTGTGTGCGCAGATGGCTAACGAGGCCGATCCTGGCACGGAAGGTTCGGGAACAGAAGGGACATGGGACAAGTGGGACGTCTCCAGGGGGGTTGACAGCATGGGCCTTGCGGGCTTGCCTCTTCTTTTCTGCGGCAGTGATCCTGTTTGCCTCGCATGTCTTGGCACCTTTGTGGATGGAAGAGCGCCAGGTGGATCGGTCCATTGCAGCCCGTTCCCACGTGTCTGGATTGATGGCAAAAGCTTTCAGTGAAGCTTTCAGGGTGTCTTTAAAGCGCTTCTTTTGCCCACCGTGGGACCGCTGGCCATGCTGGAGCTCGCCATAGAAGAGTCTCTTTGGCAGTCTCTCGTCTGGCATCCGGACTACGTGTCCTGCCCAGCGAAGCTGTGACTGCATCAGGAGGGTGAAGATGCTGGGGAGACCTGCTTTGGTCAGTACCACTGTGTCTGGAATTTTGTCCTGCCATTTTATGCCGAGGATCTTCCTGAGGCTTGTTGTGTGAAAGTGGTTCAGTTTTCTAGCATGGCGTTGATAGACAGTCCACGTTTCACATGCATATAGCAGTGTGGGGAGCACCACTGCCCTGTATACTTTCAGCTTGGTCTGAGTGGTAATGCCTCTTCTGTTCCAGACATTTGGATATAACCTGCCAAAAGTGGAGCTGGCTCTGGCAATTCTAATGTTTACTTCGTCATCGATGGTAGCATTCTGAGACAGTGTGCTGCCTAGGTATGTGAAACGGTTCACTGTGTTTAGTCTCTGGCCGTTGACAGTGATGTTGGGCTCAACGTAGGGCTTTCCAGGCGCGGGCTGATGGAGGACTTCAGTCTTCTTTGTACTGATCGTCAGACCAAAGTTTGTGCAGGCGCTGGAGAACAGATTAACGTTTCGTTGCATGTCGGCTTCTGAGACAGCGTTGAGGGCACAGTCATCGGCAAACAGCAGATCCCTGATGATGTCTGTCATAACCTTGTTTTTTGCCTGGAGCCTCCGCAGGTTGAACAGTTTGCCGTCTGTGCGGTACCTCAGGTTGACACCAACGTCCTCGTCTCTGAAGGCCTCTGACAGCATGGCGGAAAACATTAGGCTAAACAGTGTTGGTGCCAGGACGCAGCCCTGCTTGACCCCGTTTGTGACTGGGAAAGGGTCAGATGACTCTCCGCTGTCCTGGACTCTGGCCTGCATGCCCTCGTGGAATTGTTGCACCAAGACGATGAATTTCCTTGGGCAACCGTACTTGGCCATGATCTTCCACAGGCCCTCTCTACTAACGGTGTCAAACGCCTTGGTCAGGTCAACATAGGTGGACTATATTATTGATCATCTGAACTACAGAGACGGATACAAGTCCTGGAAATGAGATGCTACCGCAAGATTCTGAACATCTCATATAAAGACCATGTCACGAATGAGGAAGTCAGCAACAGGATCAGGAAAGCAATTGGACAGTACAAAGACCTGCTCTCAATCGTGAAAAGCAGAAAGCTGAAGTGGTACGGTCACGTGTCAAGAGGCAGTGGACTGGCCAAGACCATCCTGCAAGGTACCGTACCAGGTGGGAGAAGGAGAGGCAGGCAGAGAAAGAGGTGGGAAGACAACATCAAAGAGTGGACAGGCTTGACCTTTGCTGACTCACAGCGAGCCACAGAGGGTAGAGATCGATGGAGGAAGATTGTCCGAAAGTCATCAGTGGTGCTCAACAACCCATCTCAGGGTTAAGAGACTGAACTGAACTGAAATTATTGATGATGATGATGATGATGAAGACAATGTTGATGATGATGATGATGATGATGATGATGATGATGATGATGATGATGATGATGATGATGATGATGATGATGATGATGATGATGATGATGATGATGATGAATGACATCTACTGGTCAGTCATCTTTTACTCCTTGCTCTCAAATTTCTATCAGGTTTCATGGAGATTCAAGATTCTTCTGAGGATGTATAGGCACTGTTGTGGAGGGAATGAATAAATAAATGAATGAATGGGGTTTTATGACCTTGCAGCCTTTGTAGGCTGTTCAAGACCATTGATCATAAAAAGTCATGAGAGCCTGTTAGAGTAAGTGCACATCAAGTCATGATTACCCTAATTATTTGCCTGTGATGGATCTCATAGGGAGATGCGGTGGGTCTGTTCTAACCCCAAACAGCCCAGGGGAGCAGCTTCAAAGCATTTTGATTTTGTACACTGCAGATGACATGATGTAAGGATCTTGGCTGCACTCTCTGTCCTCCTGATATACTCTGTGCCTGCTATTGCTGAGCATCCTGACAGAAGATGTATCATCACAGTCTTGATCTTTTCATCATCATCATACTCATCATCATACTCATACTTTGCTAGTGCTGACCTCACATGCCCAGGAATCATAGTTCTCTCCAAAGCAGCAAATCTGTCTTGATAAGAAATTTCATGCACTACAGAGAATAAACATTGAGCTTCACAGACAAGATACACATAAAAATAACTGGTTGGCCTTGTAGATACAAACAATTTGATGTCTATGACTGGAAAAGCTCATGGTTTGCTCTCTCTGCATTTGACAAGGGAACCACATACTCACCATATTTGTACAGCCCCTCAACGGTGATAAACAGTTGACGGCGCTGCATGGCACAGGAAAAACACAAGAATCATTAACGGCATTATATATTTTCAAAGTCAACTTAATGAATCATCATGAATATACAATCAATGAAGGAGAAAGGAGGGAAGGGGGTGGGGGGAGAGATATCTGAAAATCTCCACACACACAGACACAGAGAGAGAGAGAGAGAGAGAGAGAGAGAGAGAGAGAGAGAGAGTGTGTTTGTATGTGTGTGCACGCGTGCGTGTGTGTCTGTGCGTGCTTGTGTGTGTGTGTGGTTGCTTGAGGGCTCGGGGGTGGAAGAGAGGTTTCAACAAAGAGGTCCACAAAGTAAAAGCAATTCATCAGGATAAAAAAAAGTTGCAGTTTATCAGTATTTGCTGGAAAGGTGTCCATGATATATCATGATGAGACACTATAAATGCTCTTTGAGGGTCCATCACAAGCAGGAAACTTTGATGTTTAAACATCCCTATTCCTTTATCTTCCTAAAAAAATAATAGCTCCAGGTACTAAGGTCTTCCATCAAATGCATTACATTCTTGATATGCTTTCCTCATACCTAGTGATTTGAGTACAAGCAATTATCAGAACTTATAAAGTCTGTCTTTGATTAATGAGTAAATCAACTTAAACTTTGATGAAACAAGTCAGGTGAAGGTTAGAATTTTTCTATGGCTGAAAACTTTGCTGTAAAAGATCATGCTGTCATCATTTTCTAGTTGCAAGAACAGCTCTTAAATTCTTTTGGAAAAGCATTTCTGTTTAAAAAGAGAACAATTCATGATTACCTGATGGGGTCAACTATCAAAATACAGATTGGTACAAATAATGCACAGGGAGAAAAATGGTTTCACAACAAGTAATAAATACCAAAAGTGTATATCAACTTTCTTGTTAGTTGCTTTCCAACAAAATATTTGCAGTAATACAATGTGTATATCTTCATTCTTTCATTCTTTACTTTTCTAAGGCATTCTTGCAGATCTATGCTTCATTGACAATCAGGGGGGAAATGTCCCATGTAATCCCAGTTTGCAAGTTTTCATACATACTCTAAAATGCTTCACTATCCATGAGCCAAGACAAGTTTCCAGAGCCAAAGGCTGGTGACAAATCTACAGAGAGCAGAGCAAAGCACTTACCATGGCACTGCCAACGTCCACTCTCAGGGAGGTGGGGACATGCTGGGTGCGGGAAAAGGAATCGTAGAGGGCAGTTATTTCCCTATGCCCCTGAACCTGGAGCACTGATCCCAGAGCTGAATAGGAGCAAGAGGTCTAAATGTAACACTGGAAAGGGTTTGCTGAAGCAAAGCAAGGCAGGCAACACTTCAATCAACAGAGAATTTGGCCACAAACACTCACATACTTCCTCAACAATTATGATGAAAGAAACACAGCAAGGGTTTATCAACAAAAACATGTCAGGCCATTTTCAAACATTCATATTCAGCTGCCATCCTTACCTTTACCGGTGAGGGGACTCAGATTTTGATGATCATAACTGCAAAATAAAGGTAATGAAATTAAGAAAACAAGTAATCATTGGTGGGATGTGGAGAGGACAAGTCGGACCGATGACTTTTAAAACTATTTTATTCTTCTTTACATCATAGCAGCATACATGGCACAACACAAACTTGAAGAAATTTAAACTAATTTCTATGTTTTCCTGACATACTTACCAGTAGACAAACCAGTGATATTATGACCTTGACCTCGAAAAAAGAATTTGCAAAATTCATACCCCACGTGACTGCCTGCTCCGGCCAATCCGACTGCTTAGACAATGCTAGGAGCATGCGCAAAGGGAGGTAACTACCAATGCCACATGCGTAACCGCATATGGTATAAAAGCAGGAGCAGACAGTCACCTGCCTCTTTTGACACTGCTGAGAAAACCCGAGCAATGCACAAACGGGGAGGTGGGTGGGATATTAAGTTGTCTACTGGTAAGTATGTCAGGAAAACATAGAAATTAGTTTAAATTTCTTCAAGTTTTCCCTCCATACTGACCTGTAGACAAACCAGTGATATGTTTGCCCAGCAATGGGAGGTAGGTTGTGCATGAACACCTGACAAAGCCAGGAAACCATCACCAACAAAAACGAACAGCCGAACCCGCAACAACCAACCCGGTGATGCCAAAGGTGTCGTTGAGACGACGACCTCGAACATTCGCAAGTAGAGAGTAGCTCTGACAACGATCGCAACCTGTCCGCAGACGGACGGACAGAGAAAGAGAAAGTGTCGAACTGCTTGCCGAGGTACTGGAATGAAGATGACAGACGGAAACCAGACTTCGTCAACGAGAAGTGGAAACCAAGGCTCTGGCAAGGTGGACAACTGAGAGAGGTCTAGAACCGGGCGAAACCCACCAGAAAGTTTTGCAGCCGCGAAAATTCGGGAGTAATACCCTGGTGAAGCAAAAGACACCTCCTGAACAACCTGCGTGACTAGCAGAGAAGCGACCTCCTCTTCCAACACCTTTACCTTTTCAGGGTGAAAGGGTTTAGGAAAAGCAAGAGGCTCCGTGACAGACGCGGAGGAGTCGTGAACGGAATTAATCCATCCCGCACCCTCAGAAAAGCGCTGTCGTGAACTTGCTGACGCCACATGGCAAACGCCCGTTGCAGAGCGTGTGCGCACGTATGAGTCGAACGAAGTCCGCGCGGCAGAACACTGAAACCGCGCACAAGAGAGGGGCAAACCGCAGCCGAGCCAATCGGTTCCCACAGAGAGTCCACAGACAGAGAGAGCGATAGGAGCGTTGGTCGGACGACTCAACGTCCCCCCCCCTCTTCCACGGTCCGAGAACCGAGCGTGCCAACTCGCCGGGCTCTGCTCCGGTCGTTTGAGACTCGCCTCCCTGCAGGGAGAAACACAGTGAACGACTACGGAGTCAGAGGAAAAAACAGACTCATGCCGGCGCCGCCCCGCCCCGCTCCCCCTTCCGGGAGAGCGAGGGCGGGGCACATGCGATTGCACAGGAAGGGTGGTGGCGTGCTGACCGAACCAAAGAGCATCTGCTGAACGGTCGGTAGCAAGGCTCTGCCATGGGCCAACCGCAGAGCTCGACCGTGCGGGAGCGCGGTGGGAGTGCAGCTCCACCCTGCTCGACCTGACGGGAGCGCAGGAGCAGGGCACTGCACGGGAAGGGAGGCGGCGCGCTCACCGGACCAAGCCGTGTCAGCTGGATGGCCGGGAGCAGCGCTCTGCCTCGGGCCCACCGCAGAGCTCGACCTTGCGGGAGTGCGGTGGGGTTGCCGCTCCGCCCCTCTCGACCTGACGGGAGCGCAGGGGTGTGGCACAGAGGAGTGCACGGGAAGGGAGGCGGCACGCTCACCGGACCAAGCAGTGTCAGCTGGATGGCCGGGAGCTCCGCTCTGCCCTGGTCTAACCACAAGCTCGACCTTGCGCTGCTCGACCTGACGGGAGCGCAGGGGCGGGGCACAGAGGAGTGCACGGGAAGGGAGGCTGCACGCTCAACCGGACCAAGCAGTGTCAGCTGGATGGCCGGGAGCTCCGCTCTGCCCTGGTGTGACGATCCAAGCCCCTGTTTTTTTATTTTTCTGTGTAGTTTTGTAAAATGCCTATCCTGTGCTATATTCTCTGTATGGTTTGAATGTGAAGTTTGGCGGTGAGCTGCTAAAGCCGTTAGTAGGGTGAGGTGGACGCGTACGTGACGATTAGAGTCCTACTTTTCTGTCCTGTTTAAAATACAATGTCTGACAGGAATTACCAGTCTAACCTTTCGTGAACTATCTGTCTGGCCGGTTACGTCTAGGTTTTAAAATCTAACCTTTGGCGCAAGTGGCCTCAACGACCATTTCAACGTAACTAGGACGATGACGCTATTTCTGATGATATGATTGGCTGGGGCTGATCACGTGTAAGCTTTGTTATTGTTCATGTACACGACGCGCGAGCGAGTTAGGCAGTGTGCGCCGAGCCCGCGGGCTGAAGAGACGTGAATGTCTAAGTAAAGTGAAACGCCACACTCCGTGTGCAGTGAGAACACGTAAAAGAATCTCCCTCAAGAATCCTGTACTAAGGACAGTAACCCCATGAGTGGACGAGTAGGAACCTGTTGAAGAAAACCTGCTGTAAGACTTTCTCCCCAACCACCTGAAGGCGGTGTGTGAAGAGAAGAATCCATCTCCCGGAGAAAGAACAATCTTCCCTGAAGTCCTAGACCAATATTCGTCGCAGGACGTCTCCCTCAGTCAAAGAAGGCATTCTGGCTGAGTGTCAAGTGTGCAAATCTATCTCCACACAAGCGGTGGAGCTGTGTCGTGTTGTGTGTGGAATACACAACACGTTTCATGGCCTTTCTAATCTCTCTCTAAGGAGTAGCCTTGTGAGAGAGATTGTGTGTGATGGTCTGAGAGACCAGAATTATGTGTACGAAATTTCATCTGTGACGCGCTCACGAATTAGCGTCACCAATCGGCGAAAGACTCGCTCGTAAGTACTGTCTGAAATCCATTCTGTTGTTTATTCAGAGGAAGCATTCCTCTATGCTCAGTCTGAGAGTGGACTGACAAGGATAAGAGACTGATATAATTTATCTACCGTGACATTATTCTCTATAGCCAATTATATAGTTGGTTTAGAGGAAGCATTCCTCTACATTCAGTCTAAGATTATGTAGGCTGACCAGCCTAATTGATTGATTTAATCCATTTTGCCTTTATAGTATTCTCTTGTCATGATCTAGTCATATTAAAGAAAATCATTATTGAACACTGTGTCATGTTATGTGAACAGTGAGAGTGAGAGAATGAATTAGTTTGACCCCCTTCACGTATGATACCCCTAGACAAAGAAAACAAGTAGAATTTGTAAATTGTGCAAATTAAAGTGGAGGGTAGGTCACACCTGGTCTAACCACAAGCTCGACCTTGCGGGAGCGCGGTGGGGGGCCGCTCCGCCCTGCTCGGAGCGCAGGGGCGGGGCACAGAGAAGAGCACGGGAAGGGAGGCGGCACGCTCAACCGGACCAAGCAGTGTCAGCTGGATGGCCGGGAGCTCCGCTCTGCCTTGGTCTAACCGCAAGCTCGACCCGTGGGGAGCGCGGGACCACCTTCCGTCAGAATGCCGCATCGCGCCACTATCCGAGGGCGCGGGAACTGGCCACAACTGACCGCACGATACGTATCAGACCAAGTCGACCTGCTCGCACACTTGCCCAGGAGCCAAGGGACAGGAACCACAAATCCAGGCAAGGCAGGTCCCAGCCTGACCAGGCTGACCCGACCAGCCGGACACGCGGTGGGCAGGGTTGAAACCAGAACACTGGGCAAGGCAGTTCACCTGCCCAGCAGGCCCGACAACCCGGACACGGGGTGCGAAAGGCTGAAAGCAAAACAAATCCGTGGTCTGACCCGCCGAAAGAAACAGAAGAGGAAAAGACAACAAACACCTCTCCCACATGCACGGGACAGGGGAGGGGCCGGGCTAGAAACCCCCCTCGTTCCTACCACACCAGCAGAGAAAGCAAATGCAGGCCCAGCACAGCACCGTCTAAACAGACCGCATGGTGGGCATAGCAACCACAGCATGCGAAGACCGAACTCTGCAGTGCCACCTGTCAACACAGGAAAAGCCGCGGGAGCACGCAAAACCGACTGACACGTGGACGCAAGATAAGGAATAAAAGCAGAAACACTCACTCGTAAAGAGCAAGAATTCCTTACTCCTCTCGACCCCGCTGCCCCCGGGGTGGTGACATCAGAGTGCGCACCCTCGAACACGCGCAGTGTGAAGGAGGGACGCCATTAACGCTCACAGCCAGGCGCCCGCCCAGATGCCCGGGAATAGCGCACAAAGCAGTAACAACAGAGAACGCGAACACCTAAGCGTACACCCCAGCAGTGGACGCAAGAGAAGGAGGGAAAGCAGAAACACGCACTCGATAAAGAGCGAGAATTCCTCCGTTCCTCTGACCTCGGTGCCACCACCTTGTCAACGCCAGATAGCGCATGCCACCCTCACGCGTAGCGTGAAGGAAGGCCGCCATAACGCACACAGCCACAACCGCGAACGAAACTAACACACCAGCCCGTCATCGCCCACGCCGAGCAACGACACACCAACACAACAGCGAACTAGCGCTTGCACCAACGTCCAAGCGCTCAATTCCCAACTCACACACAAGCGTGCAAACGGACGCAAACCGCGGCACGCCGCTATCCTCCCGCCTAGGCGTGGAAGACGAAAAAGGAAGGCGAGAAAGCACGCGTTCGTCATGAACGAGAACAGTTCTCGACCGCCAGAAGCGCCGCCACCACAGTGAACGCCCGTACCCCTCGCACAAAACCAGCGTTGGCGCAGTGCGCCATAACGAGCCCGGTAGCCTATTAACGGCCACCGACACGAGTAGAGCGCACAACCCACGATAAAACGAACACGCAGGCAAGCAAACCAGCCAAACACCAGCCAGTCTCGCACGCGCGGAAAAGGAGCGACACACTAACGCAATAGACACACAGCGCGTGCGCTCAACCATGCCACACGAAACGTCAAAACCTGACGCCAAACAGCGGCAAAACCGAGATACTTCCCCAAGCTCCAGCGAAGGGAAACTGCAAACTCTTAACCACACAAGTAGTCGAGGTAAATCCCCAGCACGAGAAAATCCACGTGCGAGCGAAAAAGTCAAAAGAGGCAGGTGACTGTCTGCTCCGGCTTTTATATGTTATGCGGTTACGCACGTGGCATTGGTAGTTACCTCCCTTTGCGCATGCTCCTAGCATTGTCTAAGCAGTCGGATTGGCCAGAGCAGGCAGTCACGTGGGGTATCACCGTATGAATTTTGCAAATTCTTTTTTCGAGGTCAAGGTCTTAATATCACTGGTTTATCTACTGGTCAGTATGGAGGGAAAACCATGTTCACTCACTTACCTGTTTGTCTCCCAACACCCCCACTCTAGCATATTTCTCTTTCTCTCAGTTCCCGGGCTCCACCCCTCTGTTCTGACTAGCTGAGAACAGTATTGCAGCCTCAAGTCAATCAGACAGGGGCTGGCCAGACTTCCTCCAGTTGAATGATGATGAGACGGATGTACTACTTGCTGGTCCCCCCCTCCCCCCCAAAAAAAAAATTCGTTGCAGGGTTGCCACCAGTAAATGGCAGAGTCGGCACCTCATGTGTGCCAACAAAGGAACTTGTGAGAAACTTGGAGGTAGTCTTTGATAAACATCTTGACCTCAGTACAAACATAGTGGCAGTGTGTAGATCTTGTTATTTCCATCTGTATAACATCAGCAAGATTCACCGTTTCCTCGATGAAGATGCTCTGAAAAGAGTAGTCCATGCATTCGTCATTTCCCGCCTTTACTGCAACTCCCTGCTCTTGGGACTCCCAGCAAAGTCAACTGATCGCCTCCAGAGAGTACAGAACTCTGCTGCCAGGCTGATCAAAAAGGTTCTGCGCAGACCCCAGCAGTGATGCGGGAACTACACTGGCTGTGCGTGAAGAAGAGAGTTGTTTTTAAGACATGCACCCTTGTGTATAGATGCATATGTGACAGGAAAACAATGCCAAGCTGTATGTGTGACCTTTTGAGAGAGCACCGTCCTCAGCGCTGCCTGAGATTGTCTATACAAGAACTGCTGGTCTGCCCACCGAGCAGATGCAGGACCATGGGGGACAGGGTGTTCTCAGCACCAAGATTGTGAAATAGCCTTCCAATCCACATCAGACAGTCAGACTCTCTCTGTGTTTTTAAAAAGAGACTGAAAACATTTCTTTTCTCTTTGTAACTGTACAGCGCCTTTGAGCAGCTATTGGAATTGGCGCTATAGAACATTCTCATTAACGTACCCTGCAGGAGTTATCCTCGGTGCTCTCTGTCGAAAAACAACGCGTTAGGTAGAACCTGGCAGTTCCGGTTGCTTTCTCAAAGCGCCTGTGATCGTTTCGCTTTTCTCTTATTTGTTTATCTGCTCCGACACTCGTGCACTGAGTTTTCATGCGTGACCGGGACACTCCCCGCAGTATGTTTTGTTTGCTTTGTAATTGTATGTAAGGTTTTAGCACTAGCTGTAGGTGTAAATATGGTCAGTTATTAATATGTGACCAGCCACGACAAAACCAGTGCTAAGTCGCGCGGCCCTATTTTGCGCTAAGTCTGAGAAAAGGCAGGGAGGGTCAATCTGGGTGATTTTCACTTTTTGATAAAAATAGATTCTACATAGTTCAAACTATCATGCCAGTAAAGGAAACATTTTGAAGAATTATATTTTGATGGTAAAATAAAGACTGTTGTGTTATGTATTGTTTCAAAAGCTCCCTGTAATTAGCGTTAATTGCCTCATTTTAGCCGCAATAAACACACCTAAACCCTTGCAGAACCTTTCATGTTATAATACCGTTATAAAGGCAGCTCTCTCGGCGTTCCCGCTCTGTGGATGTCGAAGAAAGATTAGGTCAGCTATTTTTGGAAACGGAGTTTGAAATACCGTTGCTAAGGTGTTTAATGTCTGAAGAGGGTAAATCTTTTGAGACCGTTTTTTCAAAATGACCGCTGCTTCAGTACCCAACTTGAAATGCCTGTAACTCCTGTTCTAATTAACTCACACTGTTCATTCTTATATCAAAACAAACAGAAATGAATGCAGAATTCAAAAGTATTAAAACCCTATTTTGTCCAAAAAATGACTTAGCACTGGTTTTGTCGTGGCTGGTCACATATAATTGGTGAATTTAGTTGTCATGAAACTCTGTTTTGTGCGTTAATGCCATTTTCTTGTCATAATCTTACACGTTACATTACGCCGAATGCGGGCAGTTGATCATGCACTCATTGACTCTATCAGTCTATGATCGTGAATTTTCTGTCCTCGCCTGACCAGGGAAACGAAATTGTCAATTCAAGTCAGAACTAAACAATTATCTGCTGCTACTCATTCGAGCTTTACATGAAACATTATATCACACTAGCTCGATCGTCAGCTGGCGTAGTGACTACGGTTCAATCGCGTTCGTCTGCTAGCCAGCTAGGTACGTACGGTGAGGTTTGTTTACTTATCTTCTGTGGGTTTTGTGCAGAAAGTATACTTTAAAACAGTCTAATATGACTATTTTCGATTAGTTTTTAATCTAATTAATCTTTTTGCATGTTTTAATGTCATCCTTTTGCCACGATTTAGAGATCATCACATCAGCTTCTATTTTTACCAGTCTACTGGAACTGCCAGAAGTAAAGGGACGAAACTCGGGCTCAATTTCCGTTTCAGAAATGAGAATGTCCTATAGAAATCATCCACATACATACATACATACATACATACATACATACATACATGTACTGGAACCAATAAGGTTTAAGAAACCCATTCCCCCTCTCTGATCTGGGCATGGTTAGTTCCTAATGTCCAGATACACTGTCTTCTTGTGTAAACAGGTACCCTCTTGGGACTGCCACCTACCAGTCTGACCTCGTCAACCAGCATCCTTTCTCCTGAGAGTTCTTCTCCACAGACTTCTTTGGGAATTACATAAAGGCTCCTCACATGCTGAGGTGCATTTCCATCATTCTTGGATATTTCTACACTAATTCTTCTACATAGAAGTCCAATTATAACAAATGAATTCACAGTAGTAAACATATGCATACTATGGGATACTGCAAGAATCTACAACTAAAATCATGCAATCAGTTACTGTACAACCTGGAGGCAATAAAACTTCATTCTCCCTATGTGTGACAAGAGAGGCTAAAAGGCTAGCAATGCCTGTACCCCACCACATTCACAAAGGGTGATACATTTAGCCCTTGAACACACATTTACACACACAACAAAAGAAATGCAGTCATAAGTAAACATATCAAATTTCATGAATAAATGCACTAACAAGAAGGGCAAAGCCCATACGACTCACATGCTTGACCTTGACCTTTATATGACCTTGACCTTCAGGTGACCTTCAAGGTCAAGGTCAAACAACTAAACCTACCAATGACATCATACACTAAGAAATGATTTACACATTTTTTCCTACCAAAAATACACGTGACCTTGACCTAAGGTCAAGGTCATCCAAGGTCATGCAACACAAAGCTGTTAATTCAAGACATAGGAAGCACAATGGTGCTTATTGGCACTTTCTACCATGAGATATGGTCAATTTTAGTGGTTCACTACCACATTTTGGTCACATTTCATAAGGGTCAAAGTGACCTTGACCTTGACGATATGTGACCAAATGTGTCTCATGATGAAAGTATAACATGTGCCCCACATAATTATTAAGTTTGAAACAGTTATCTGCCATAGTTCAGGGTCAAGGTCACTTCAAAATATGTATACAATCCAACTTTGAAGAGCTCCTGTGACCTTGACCTTGAAGCAAGGTCAACCAAACTGGTATCAAAAGATAGGGCTTGCTTTGACCTATATACCACTTGTAGGTAAGGTCGCCATTCTCAATAACGTGGGAGAAAATTGGGAAAATGTGAAAAATGACTGTTTTTGAGACCACATTTATGGCTCCTGTGACCTTGACCTTGAAGCAAGGTCAAGTCACTATGTATGTTTTTTGAGGCCTTGTCATCATACACCATCATGCCACATTTGGTGTTGATAGACTTAATAGTCTCCGAGAAAAATCCAACGTTTAAGTTTTTTACGCCCGGACGGACGCCCGGACGGACGGACGGACGGACGACACGGCTCAGTACATAGACTCACTTTTGCTTCGCATGTGAGTCAACAAATGGGAGGGTGAGGGAGAGAAGGAGAGACATTTTGGGGTTGGGATCACAGGGTGAACATTATGATTCAAGGTTTAAATAATTAAAACCTATCATAAGGGAATAAAGATGATGACAACAATCAGTATTCTTATCATTTATGTGATAAGTGGTGTTATGCTGCTGTCTCCATATCATCATCGTTCAGAAAAAGACAAGGACTAGTGCCCAAATGTTCTCCTGATATCAACTCATGACCTCCTTGTAAAACAACCCGAAACAATCAGCAAGATAAAATCAAGATAGGAATTTACATACACCAAGCATGGGCAGTCTAAACAATATGACAGAGGAAATAGTTCAGACATACAGGTATCTGATCATCCATGGATTGGGGGCAAGTACCATCCGGACAACAGCCTGCAACAAACATGACAAATAAATGAATGAAAGAATGGTACTACCATTGATTAAAAAAACCCAACTAGAGCTGATTAAAGTTAGTGCAAGTTAATTCTTGCTTTTCCATAATTATTTGTCTATGGGATACAACAAACACAACAAGTTCACCATCAACACTTTTGGTGAAGATCCCACTTGTAAAACCATCCATCAAAGTCCGAAATAGGCACAAAGGCATAACCTGTCTTATGAACATCATTCATAGGCACCAACGTGCTCCTCATTACAATTGAGGATCATACCATTGTTTCGAATCTTCCTCTATTTTGCAGTGATGAATAAATGAAAGAATGAATAAATGAATATTTTAGTATATCAACCTTTGTAGGCTATGTAAGGCAATTGACCACCTAATCACAGGAACTAGTTAGAGTAAGATCAAGTTGAAATTTCCCTAGTCATGCAACTGGAGAGAAGCATGTAGGGAGATGTGGATCTATTCTTACACCCAACCCACGTTTGTGTGTGTGTGTTTATTTTTGTGAGTGTATATATGTGTGTGTGTGTGTGTATCGATGTGTGTGTGCAAGCGCATGCATGCATGCATTTGTGCATGTCAAAAAGCTCTGCAGCTAGGGATTCCAGCTGGTAAGGAGAGCATCAAATGGCTCTAACTGCAAGCTGCACTCTATTCATTCCTCTCTTCCTTCCACTTTCATCCCTTTACCACAAGCTATTTAGCAATGTACTGCAATGAGTACGGTGTGAACTGGAGAAGCTCTAATATATTTTAAATGTTTCTATACACACATGCATGAAAGATCACAAAAATCTACAGCTGAAAATAAACCAGCCAAATAATAACTATTGTCCTTCAGTGAGCAAGCAAGGCCAAATGACCAGCATGCTCCTCACTTATATGTGACTTGACATCTGTAGGCAAGGTGCCAATCTTTCGCTGTCTCTCCCCACCCCAGAATCATTCTCTGCATAAGCAGGTCAGTAAAGACAAAGTGGCCATGAACCAGCACTGGCATTGGAATACAGTAGCCCCTGTGACTAGCGGATTCCCAATGAGTGGACACCTGTCACCTCTTGGCACGGATTGGCTTTAGTCTCAAAATAACCTGTGACCAGCGGACACCAGCAAAACACAGACACGGACAGTGTTTTGCCTAACATTTTCCTGTCCCTCCCTGTGAGGAGCGGACGCAGGAGCATAATTTGTTTGTCTGACTCATAAAGACGAACACATTTGCAGAATATCAACCTCTGCTGCTTGCAGGGAGGTATATATAGCATCATAGTATTCCCGGCCGCTAGAGCAGGCACCTCAATACGTGTGTCCCGCTGAACTCTATAAATATATAGTAGCTCAATGGCATATGTCTCTCTCTCCACAACCTCACTTCTTCTCCCTCATCATGCACATGTCTGTGCATGCACACACACTCCACACACATATATACATATGCACGCACGCACGCACACATACACGATATATAACGTGAACAATGCCCAGCATTCAACCTCTCTGATACCTCCGATCCGCTCCCTGCTCACCTGCAGAAGGCTAGGGATTACCATGCCCTGGCTGCAGACTGGCTGACTCTTGACCCTTCCCCCTCGTGATGAGCAGTCAAGCAACCCCCCCTCCCCGCCCCCCCTCCTCCACTCAAAGTTCTTCACCCTTTAACCCTTTCGTGTTCACATGGTGATAGTAAGATAGCTAGGCTTCTAAAATTTTGATCTGATTTGCTCTACAACTGCTTGAAGACAAATGTGTCAGTTTCCCATCTTCTGGGAGCTAATTAGCATCCAAGACTAGTATTATGATCTCAAAGGGACCTTTTGGAATGGACCCATTCTGCCCATTCCTTTATATGTAGCTGGACCTCAGTTGACGGGTAACACATTGAAACCAACTTACCCTCTCCCTGTCGACTGTACTGACTTTTAATAACTTTACACATGAGTGCCTTAACGAATTTCAATGTCTGAACTTGAATGTGTTAACATGTCGAACAGGTTGATTGGTGGCTCTTCTTGTTGTCCTATGCATATCACTGCATTCATTGCTAAACGGTCTTCGGCATTACTCCCGAGATGGCTGAGATGGAAGCAGCCTCCAGTCTAAGTAAAGTTTTAACCTTAGAAGATAGATTATCTGTTCTCAGAAAGCTATATTGTTTGTATTTGTTTTCAAGTCAATCAGTTGTTTCAATGACATGTACTATCATGATCATCAGATCCCTCTGATGAGGGGACACCTGTCATGTAGGGACACCTTTGGACTCCCCAAGGGTGTCCGCTCGTCACAGGGACTACTGTACCCCTCTAGGCCTAGAGAGTGATATGAAACTGTACATCCTGTGTTTGTGCTCAGGTACCAGAAAAGGATCAATCTACTGACTTGGTGTTCAAGAGTGATAAGTCATTTCATGCAACCACAATCTGTACCACTCATATGGACAATACAGAGTTAAAGTGTTCCATAGTCATTTTCTCTGCACACTTGTATAAGATTAAGGAAACAAATCTTTTTAAAAAAAACTATACAATTTTGAGCACACATTATTTGAGTACATTTTTATGGATTATCATAAAGTTAAAAATGTAGCTGCCTAACACCCTCATCATCAGCTGAAATGCTGTTGTCTTCATGCTTTCTTGGCCTTACTCAGTAAAAACAAACCAACTCCCTCATTCCCACCCATCCCAAATAAACAACCCCATGACTTCAATCAAATAAACTACTCATCCAAATCAAAGAGTGATTGCTTTCACAAATGACCAGGTTCCCTAAAAACACATTGCAATATCCTGCCTGTGCTACATCGAGATGGTCTGGGGGATACTTCACTTTATGACAGAGAAGTTACTAGCTGGCACGGACTCAAGCATTTGCATGCATGCCAAAGAGGGTTTAGATGCATGGAAATCACACAAGAAACAAAGGAAATCCATTAAGAATTATGGTGCCTTCTCAGGCCACCCTTTCATCTGACAGGCAGAAGCTTTACAGCCGATTTACTTTTGTAAGACAAAGTGACAGTCATCAGCCACTCACCTTCTTGTGGTAGGCATGCATGAGCTGATTCCAATCGCCTGAGTCAAGGAGTTTGAAGAATGAATCCAGGAACTCCTCAATGTGGTCACGAATTTCATAATTCATGTAGCAGCTGCCCTGTAAAGAATATTCATCACTTGTTCAGTCATTGTGGTCACAAAGGCAATGTCTGGTTTGATTTATCATCAATGAGAAAATACATCTAACTCATAACTCTCTCAATGCTAACTACTTATACAGAACTCATTATTATTTTTACTGGGGTAAAAAAAAAAGGTAACTCACACCATAACCCAACCAACCCTATTTTCCCTGCCAATCCTAAACTTTCTTTTCCATTGTGAGGAAAAAAGAGGAGGAAATTGAAGGTATCCATCTTCTCTATTACTATTCAAGTAAAAATTGCATTTTCAGCAAAAGAAAAATTTCCACTGTCTCAATCTGGCCTCTTTAAAAAAAAAGTCAGGTTTACCTACAATTTACCATAATAACATCTTGTGTGTGTATGTGTGTACCTTAGATTACTGATGACTAACACATCAACACAGCAATGTGAGAGGGAATAAAGAGTTTTTAGTCAGAAAAAGGGGAAAAAGTAGGTTTGTTCTTTCAGAAAAATAGGGAAGCATCTTACATTGACACAAGAGGCAAGAAACTCTCATTGAAGCAAGGCAACAGTCTTCAGAGGAAGAGCCCCCGTCAACAAGTGTTTCAGTCCCTTACACTTCCTGACACTCTCAGGGGGAGGACCACACCGGGGGTGTAATTCATGAACGTGGACTTTCAGCGTGGTCTTAGACCACTGCCGCTGGTCTCGGGTTACTGTCGTAGTCTACGATTCATGAACGTGGACTGTCGTAGTCTACAATTCATGAACGTGGACTTTGGTTCAGTCTCATACTGAACTGCGGACTACGGTGGTCCAAGGATTTGTTGGACTACACACCAAAGTCCAAGGCTGCCGCGAAATTAAATGGCCGACCTGTCTACGGTTACGCGCAGAATTCGCTGTATTTTGGGACACTAGAAACCCATCGAAAGAAAATGTAAGCCATGAACAGCATTAAATTATCAAAGCTGTATGTTGATTGCATCGATAGGGCGTGAAAGAGCTGACATTTTACAATTGAGAATGCAGGTCGCCGAGCATCTCAAGCTTGGCGCACTTCTATTTATAGCCGACGCGCGGACCTCAGTGACACCAGTAAACATTGTTGTCCTCGAACCTGCATGCTGCTGTTGACATTGGGTACAATGCTAGTGTTGTCTAATGCTATGAAAACGATACATTAAAATTGCATCTGTGTTATGAAAACACTGCTCAGATTAAATTGCTTTATTTTGGGTAACTGAGAAAATGTGTGACGATCGCCAGGGTTTCACGAGTTTGATGGGAAAAGTGCGAGCGGAGGATGATCGAGTGTGTGTGTGTCACTGTCTGTGTATATTTTTCCTCATCAAGACAGATTTTTGTTCCATCCCTTACTAACTGAATTTCAGTGGTTCTCACTTGGAAATCCTGCCATATTGTAAAACTTGATCTTCTGCTCGTTTGCCTCTTGCTGATGAACTTAATAAATGGTGACACACACACACACGTACACTCGAGCCAGCCTCAGCTCTTACTTCATTTGTCACCTCCTCCCACGCTGTTTCTCTTCTTTTGTTTGCTTGGGCTGTGTGTATGCTGCTGTTAATGTATCCGTATCTTGCTGACACCGCTTTTATGATATCTACCGATTCCAGCTCCATCAAATCGGGGCTTTTCTTCGAGGTTTTGCTACCAATCGTGGCTGACATTTTTGACAGGATCGAAGCGGTACGCTATGCGCCCGAGGCTGGAGTGTGTGTGTTTGTGTGTGTGTGTGTGTGACACTGTGTGTGTGTATATTTTTCCTCATTAAGACAGATTTTTGTTCCATCCCTTCCTTACTGAATTTCAATGGTTCTCACTTGGAAATCCTGCCATCACTCGAGCCAGCCTCAGCTCTCACTTCATTTGTCACCTCCTCCCACACTGTCCCTCTTCTTTTGTTTGCTTGGGCTGTGTGTATGCTGCTGTTAATGTATCCGTATCTTGCTGACACCGCTTTTATGATAGCTACGGATTCCCGCTCCGTGAAATCGGGGCATTTCTTCGAGATTTTGCTACCGATCGTGGCTGACATTTTTGACGGGAAGTTTGAAGCGGTACGCTATGCGCTTGCGCACTGGGCGGAATCCCCGGGAATTCCACCTCATTCTGAAAATAAACCATAGACTAGGTCAATCAGTCCCAGCCTTTCAAGTCAACACTCAGTTCGTGAATCGTAGACTCGCTGAGTCCCAGACTAGTCCCAGACCAGCGGTGGTCTGGGACTAGTCTGGGACTCAAAAGTCCAAGACCAGTGCTCTCGAAAGTTCACGTTCATGAATTACACCCCTGGTCATAGCTCCAGGTGCCTGTCCGCTGCCTTCATTCTCTGCATGCCTTGCATGCAATATGGGGCAGAAACTGTCTGCTTCCGATAAAACTTGTCACGAAAACATCAAGATTCTATATCAGTCATATATCAGATCATGGAACATTTTCCAAAACCACACAACTCATCCAGGTCCAGGACAGTTAAATGCAATCTCACAGTCAGGCAACCAGCATGCAGAAATCTGCACTCCATACCAATGGTGGTGGTTGCATGGAGCAAGCAACAATGGCAGACCATGCGGTTTAGTCTCTCCTCCAAACATGTTAGTTGATATGACTCACCAGGCCAATATGCAAACCACTTTGACAGGGACATTGGGGACACTGGAAGGCAGCCCAGCAGGTGTCTGGAGCTGTAGCCCTTCTTCTCTCCCTTGCAATGGAGTCGGCTCCATCTGGTCTCCTCAAAGATGGTTGCCGCTTTCCTCGCAGCCACTCTTCAGTCAGTTTAGTCATTTGCCAGGAATTCCAGGTCTCTTGGAGGCATGCTGCCATGCCGGAGGTGTTATTTCGCAGTTCTTGAAATGCTTTCTAGGGTAACCAAGGTTCCTGTCACCCTATCTTGCCATACAGGACCTGAAGTGGTGGACAGAACTTGTCCATGCCGATGATTTTGCCAGTCCATCTCAGCTGGGCTTTCTTGATCAGGGCCTCCATGCTTGTGACACCATTCCTATCTAGTATCTCCGTGTTTATCACTTTATCCTGCAAGTGAACTCCCATGATGGATCAGAGGGAGCACATACAAAATGCCTCAAGATGTCAAATGTGTTTTCTGTACAGTGTCCTTGCACACCCATAGAGCAGGCTTGTATATACCGTAATTTTTGGACTATAAGGCGATATTTTTAAAATCAAATTTTCAGACATGCGTCTTATATTCGGTTGCGTCTTATGTATGACTAAAATAGATTTCAAACGACTAAAAAAAAAAAAAAACCCACAGCTGACGTGATATTAATTTACTTTTTGAATGGTTCTAATGCTTTTTCGTCTTCTTGTTTACTTTCGTTCTTACTTCTGTTTGTTGGATTAGATTCAATGGTTGGTTTCCGCACCATGTTCATTTCTTTTCTGTTTGTTAAGTATGTGTTATGATGTATCACCTTATATTTGGTAGCGCCCTATGTATGATTGAAACAAGTTTTTATTTATTTATTTAGGAGGTGCGCCTTATATTCGGTAGCGCCTTGTAGTCTGAAAATTATGGTACTATGGCTTGGCACACTTTAACCTTGGTGGACAGCCCAATATTGTGGTGACTCAGCATCCGGAATCAGAGGCAGCTAAATGCCTGGGTAGCCCTGCAGATACATGCTGTGATTTCCTTGTCCAGAGAGCTATCACAAGAGATGATACTCCCCAGGTACTTGAAGAAGGTGACACTTTCTTGCTTTGTAGACTCCACCGTCTTGCTAAGGCTGAAGATAAGCCCAAAGAGTGGAGCAAACTGCACAAAGTGGTCCTCGACCAGCTGATGATCAGTCTCTGTGTGTTCCATGAGGGCACAGTCATCAGCAAACAGAGCCTCTATGATGAGTCATTTGAGGATCATCATTAATTACCTTAATTACCTTCATTGCCTGGAAAATTAGGCATTTATGAATTTATTGTGACACACACATTTAGGAATATGGTAGCTTCCCAAGATGTTTCTATCGCTGAATCAAAGTTTGCATAATCAAAGACCTGTTTTCTTCTTTGCAGACACATTCATCAACACAAAGCCCGATACCTGGACTTCTGGGACTACTCGGTATTCCTGATATCTGGTCAGTGTTGTGTCATCCTGAAAGAGCGCAGAAAATCAATCTGTAAATGAGACACTTTTATTTGCACTTCAGTCTTTTAAATCTTGAGCAGAGCAATCATTGCATTCATGAAGAATAATCATTTCAAAATCAATAACTGCATTCAAGCAGTAGATTTCTGCCACTTACATTTGAACAAAACACTTTCAGCATACCTTCATTCCATCAACAATGTGCATCCCAAACAGCTAAGTGAGTCCAAGTTCTGCAACACCAGTCTGCATTTCTCTCATTATGATATTGCTCACTTGAAGGGTTTTATTTTTCAGATGTTTTTGTTTTAATCTTTGGGCTGAATAGCACCCAGATGATGTCTTCAATAAATCAACTACATCTTATTCTATTTGTTGTCTTTGCAATGCATATGTTACCACAACAAATACTCAGTTGCAAGGGTATTCTAAAAACTTCCGACAGAATTGCAATGTTACAAGAAAAAAATGCATGAGTGCTAATGCCTTTCTTCTTCTTGCCTTTTAAATGCCTGAAAAAAATGGTCAGGATGGCTACACAGAATTACTTGTGGTGGCTAAGTGTCTTGATTGCCCAAAATAGCATCAATTAGTTCAGCCCATCATTCACTACATTCAATACAACATGGCAGAGGCCGGGTGGGGGTGGGGGGTGGGGAAGAAGAGAGATATGGAAAGCTGTTCTCTACATAAACGTGACTTTTAAACTGATGAGGGGCTATGCCCAACACGTTTGTTTCCATACTGAACCTATGATACCAACACCTCTAAGTGATCTTTGTTTTGTCTGACTTTTAGACCATGGTCAGTCCACATGTCCAGACAACCATAATGCTTGCTGGACCATGGGCTCAATGCTTGCAAATATCAGAAATTCTAAGTCCTGGACAGGTCAGTTTCTGGGAAAAGCTTCACATTCACAGCTTGGATTTCATCCTCCACTTCACCTGCTCAAATAATGACCACTGCAAAACTGATATAAAAAGTAAGTGTGCAATGTCTGTTAAATCACGTTTCCTACTTACCAGGAATATGAGATTCTTTAGATTTATCCCAACAATTCTGAAACATGAATGCAAACTATTAGATGTATGTCATAAAAGAACTTTGCATGTAGGGAAAAGCCATTTAGGGGGGGGGGGGGGGCCAGCACATACAAAGTCGTCCTGTGATGCCCCTCCAGCCAACCATCTAAATAATCTTCTCATTTGTTACACAGATAATTTCATCACTGTGAATTTGAAGAAATTTAAAATAATTTCTATGTTTTCCTGACATACTTAC